>JACDJE010000243.1:350126-488053 GCA_016647715.1 Pavo muticus | reverse complement strand
GGGAGGGGGAGGGCCGAGGGGAGCCTAGGCAGAGCCCCTCGGAAGGGATGGGATATGGGATGGGATGAAGGGACGGGGCTCTGCCTGTGGGGCGGGGAGTGCATCGCCGCGGGGAGCCGGGGTGACCCGCGCAGAGCTGGGGCGGGAGCGGCTGCTGGGAGAGTAGGGGAAGGCGGGGACGGGAGGGGGGGCGGCGGGGCCCCGAGCCGGGAGCCTCCCCTGGGGCGCCTCGCTCCACCCGGGCCGCGATCCTCAGGGCCACGGAGGCCGGGGAGAAACATTCCCCTCCTTTTCTCACTTCTCAGAATCACAGAATCGCAGGGGTTGGAAGGGACCTCAAGAGATCATCGAGTCCAACCTCCCTGCTAATAGTTCTCCCTACAATAGTTCTCACAGGTAGGCATCCAGGCATGTCTTGAATATCTCCATGGAAGGAGACTCCACAAACCTCTGTGGGCAACCTGTTCTAGTGCTCCACCTTTACTCACCCTTACTGTAGAGAAGTTCTTCCATATGGGACTTCCTATGTACACATTTTAGGCCATTACTCCTCATCCTATCACTATGCACCACCAAGAGAACCTGGCTTCATCCATTTGCCTTCCACCTCCCTTCACATATTTGTAAACATCAATCAGATCCCCCCTCAGTCTTCTTTTCCCCAGGCTGAACAGACCCAGATCCCTCTCTTTCTAACCTCTCTTTCTATCTTCCTCTGCTCTGAAGCAGAGAGTTCCCAGAACCTTGCTGGCTGCAGCCTTGTGTGGAGATGGAGTACTGGAGCTTTGGTGACCCTTCCCTCACCACTGCCTTTGAGACCTTGGGCTGGGCTTTTCTGCTCCGCAGGTCTTTTAACAGTGTGGGGACAGTGTGGGACTTCTGAAGTGACCAGAAGACCCAGCTGGTGTCCATAGCCCTCTGCCCTACAAGTACTGAAGCACTCTCATGCTGTGTAGATGTGCTACATGAAGAAACTCCTTTATTAAGGACTTTTGCAAGTGCTTGACTCCAGTCATTTCAATGAGCTCATCTGCTGAAAACAGCTCCTGCTAGATGATGGCCTGCTTGGTTTGCCAAAACCAGCAGGAAACGTGTGGCATTGCTAGAGATCAAATTGAGATCTCCAGTGTGCTATTTCATGTCTCAAGGATAAGAATATCTTTCCTTTCAAAGACTTTAGTTTTGAAATTTAGTGTAACTGTTATATGAATAGGATGGAAACAAACTATTGGCCATTCTTCATAATGTTCATTTTCTTGCAGTTTTACTTGTGTTGCTGTTTGCATATACAACTTCAAACCAAAGTGTAATGGTAATTATTTATGCACCGGAGAAAATGAGCTGAAGAATTCCCATTTTACTTGACAAGGAGAGATAGAAATCCATGTTACAAGGCAGTTACGTTTTGCAAGCAATTTCTTGAACATGAGAGCTTTCACAATGGTTCAGGCCAAAGCTTTTTTAGACCAAAAGCCTATGAAAGAGTATTAGAGAAGGGCAAGATCGTGTGGTATTCCTCTTGAGAACTTTCCCTACTGCCGACATTTCAGTCTCAGCAGTTTTCTGAGGAATATATCATTTCTATGCACTTAATAACCTTTACCTTCCCTTAAAACTATGTAGACCTTTAGTGTCCACAACCAGCTGTGGTGGCTAGCTCCACAGGTCAGCCAAACCATATGCCAAAACCTGTCTCTGTGTGTTGTCAACCTCGCTACTGCTAGCTTGCTTACACTCACTTAGAGACACCCTTCACATGCCACATCTGAATGTACAGGTCTCCATCATAGAGACTCTCTCACCTTGATGGTTTCTAGCTAAATTAGCCATGTTTTATGTGAAAATAACTCATTTTTTCCATCCTACTGCTGATGCACATGGACTAGAACACCATCTGAAGGATGATGGAGGAAAACACTTCTTGGTAGTGGCAAGTACAAAACAAGGAGCAACAGCCACATGCATTGGGAAGCTGTGCTGTGTTAATAGATGCAGCCTGGGAGCTTCAGCTTGGACATCAGAACCAAATCACCAAAGGGTCATAGGATTGTAGAATCCTTAGAGTTGGAAGGGACCTTTTAAGGTCATGTAGTCCCACTCCCCTGCAGTGAACAGGGACATGAAACGATAGATCAGGTTGCCCAGGGCCTTATCCAGTCTTCTCTTTAAAGTCTCCAGGGGTGGGGCATCATCCACACCTCTGGGCAGCCCAGAGTCATGCAGTATTGGCACAGGGTGCACAGAAAGGTTGTGGAATCACTGTCTTTTGTGGTTTCCAGCCCCCAGCTAGACAGAGCCAAAGCCGTGATCCAGAGCTGGCAGTAGTTCTCTGTCAAGTGGCAGCCTGATCAGGGTGACCTGCAGAGGTCCCTCTCAACCAATATTTCTATGATTCTTTACCTCAAGATGCAGGCAAAATAGGATAACTGTGGCAGCACAAGGGTGTTCTCTGTCCTGTCCTCTGCTGATTTCCCAGCACCTCCTTGTGTTGTTTTTTTTGACGGATGTTGAGCACTGTGCTGATGTTCCCGTGGAACCGCTTTCAAAACTCCAGCACTCTCCCAAGAAACACTGACCGGATGACCTGCATTTTTATTTGTGAAGTAAGGACCACTTTTCCCCATGTGCACCACTTCATATTTGTCTACATGGAACTCCATCCACCATTCTATTGCTCAGTTATTCCCTTTCACAAACCTTCGTGCAGTTCTTTGCTTTGTCTTTATTAACCTATATGATTTGGAAGCCTCACCAGACTGTGTGGCCCAACCATTCATCCCTTTTCCAGGTTATTTATGAATGTGCAGAATAGTGCAGGGTACAACAGGTTGTTACTGCTAAACTGTCACCTCTACAAAAATTAGTTACTTAGTACTATATTCTATCTCTTATTTTTCAGTACATTAGGCTAACAGAGGTTTGTTTCGTTAAGTGAACTCATGTTGTATCACCCCACTCTCTCCTGCTTTCTCAATCTGCTGTAGGTTAGTTCACCCTTTTATATTTTTCTTTTTAACTTGAAAAATTGGCTAATAGGAATAGATTTTGTTCACATTTCTGCCTCATCTCAGGTGACACTCATTAGAAATTGGCAAGATAAATGAAAAGTCTAAAAATTGTTTTGGAAAAAATAAACTATTTTAATAAACATAACCTGTATATATGTTTTCTATTTTTCTTTTTTGTTTTCACCCAGGTTCTTGAATACTGTTTCATTATGAATATTTTATTTCCGGCAATAGTAAGATTATACATTGTGGATAATTCTTAGTGCAAATTTGAAGATTTTGGAGGGAGAGAAAAAGTAATTATTGCATTAAGAATTACCTCAAAATAACTAAAGATTATAAGAAGACATCAAGAATATATATTTCATAGTAATGATTTTTTAGAAGTGTGCTGTATAATATACATGGTAGGGCTGTACAAATATAATTGTTGGGAAAGTTCCAGAATGCTAATTTTATCCTTCAGAAGTAATTTTACCTCATTAGAAGATTAGTGCACCCTTATGGTATTTCTACATGTCCCAAAAATAAGTTTGACATCATATACCAACTGAAAGACATTCACTTGGAAGTGAGCTTTGAAAGACTGATGCCTAAAAAAAAAGAGAAAGGGAAAATGAAAAGCAAATAAGTATTAACATCAACAATCTACTGTTTTCTATTGAAGTTCTTCCCCGTGGATCTATGGAGAAAATAAAGCAAGTTCTTACCATCAGATTTGAATGCACTCAAGAACTGTAATCAGCTGAAAGTAGATAATGCACAAAATGAGCTACAAAATGTTTCCAAATAAGATTCTCTTGGATTTTTTTTTTTTTTTTCATGTAGAAATCTGAGATAGGAGCCTCAGCTTTCCATGTGGGCAGCACACACAGGGTGTGGACGCACCGGCTGCACAGCCGCTCCCGGAATGCAGTCTGGCCTTACAAGGCTGGACAAATGCATTCTGCTCCCAGGCAGGTTTTGCACAAGTACAAATAGTTTTGGATCATAGCAAGAAAACATCTTGTCCACAGTCTCAGGATTTTACTCCATGTAGTGCATTATGTCTCAACAGAAAGATAAACCTACCTGCAAAGTACTCTTTTGCATAAGAGCTGTGGGGAGAGAAAACAAATGCACCTCAGGAAAACAAAACAAAAAGTTGATAGGTGTCAAAAAAGAATACAAATGCCTGTAACCAAATTAAAAGTTCACTGCACAGTCCCTTGCCATATTTAGCGTGCAGAGAGTAAGTCAGCTTTACTCTCTTCCTTTCATTCTGTCCCCCCAGTGCTCATGTGTAGATGTATACCTCATTCCAAAACAAGCGATTACTTGGGTAGTGCAGGTAAGCCCATTTCCTTCTCCCTTTAATTCTCAGGCTCATCTCGGTACTCTTCCAGTTCAGCAGATGGCATATATTTCACTTCCTTTTCACTTTTCCTGTCCCAAGAAGACTAATTTTTATGAGCTTTAACACTATTGCGAATTACACTCGCAATATCTCATTGGCTCATGATGAATGGTTGTGAGATAATTCCTACTGCTTTCAGAACAAAGGGATGTGAAATACAATAGATCTTTCTTACTGGATCAAGAATGGTCTCCATGGCAGTGCCTCTTCTGTGGCAGCTTGTTGCCACAGAAGCCCTTTTGTTATGTGGACCAGTTGGGCTTGGTTATTGTACTGCTCAGAGGTTCCTGTGACACAGTGCTGACCGGTTAGACTAAGACATTGAATGAAACAGACCTCTGTTAGAGACCCTGGCACTGAGGACTTGGAAAATATGCAAGAACTGCAATAAATCACATCATTTTTTAAGAATACGCACAGTGAGGATAAAGAAACATCACTGGCTCAGGAGGATTCTGTGTAGACCAATGGACTATCACAGTGCAGGACGTGAGGCAGTTATTAAATTTAAGTGGGGCATAGGTGTACATGGGAGTATGGTGCCAGAACAAGGACATTAGCAATGAATGCAACGTCATCAACAGAAGAACTTACAGATGAAAAAAGAAATAGGAGGGATGTGGAACATAAGGCATCTGTTTGAGACTTGATTTTCACCATGTGAGTCTATGAAATAAGAGATCAGGAGGAAAAAAAAGAACAAGAAAAAATAACCCTACCATTTTGTAATAGTACAAACAGAAAAAAATCCCATTTCTGAGTTAACAGTATGTCAAGCTTGTGGTCAAATCAAGAGAGTGCTTTCTTCAGAGAAGTAGAAAGCAGAAACAAATGTGGAAATGTAAAAGCATATGACCCACAGGAAGGAGACTGTGAGTTAAAAGCCCAGCCCCCAAGGGCTAAGTCCTGCCTTCCCTGGTTTTCACTCCCCCCGCATCTGCAGCTAAAGAGGAAGCAGTACAAACCTGTTGCTCTGAGATTTGTATGGTTAGTAGAAGAGCACAGTTGGCTGTTCAGTCATCAATGCTAAAGGAGCAATGCTTAAAATTCTTACCTGATAGGAATCATTGGAGATTAAATACATATATAGAGTGATCACTTTCCTTGCTGAAAATTTCCACAAGGAGAGGTATTTCTGGAGAACTGTCAGATGGCAAATATTACATTCACCCAAGTTGCTGGCAAGTTGCCGGCAGGTACTGTTATGGGGAGAAAAATTCTAAAAACAAACCAAAGAAAAAACAAACAAGTATTTTTGTGAGCGTACTGCTTTGAATCAAATGGTTTCCTCCAATTGACATTCCCAGTGCACTGGAAAATACTGTGAAATGTAGATGGTAAACAGAGTATAATGATATCCATAAATGACTTTTTGATGTGAGGAGAAAAGAAGTGAATGTCCAGAGTTTGAGAAGCTCTGGAAAAATACCTGACTTTGCCTGGCCTAAAGCTGAATATTCATTCCCTCCCCAGGCCTCTAGATTACTATAATGGAAACAGCATACTGCAGAGGAAAATTAGTAGAGTGATGGTGACATGTTAGATAAAGTAAGATTTTTAGCTACCATCAGCATGGTTGACACAACTGATTAGAAAGGGGTTCTAAGGAAATTAAAACTATTGAGGGACATTGTGCCTAGTATCAGTATTTAAACTGGAAGAAGGTCATTGGGAGCGAGACATACATCTTAGAAGTTTAAGAACTCATAGGAATTAACAGAAACATCTTACCTGAGCAAATTTAACATTTGGCATAAAACTGAGTGCCCATGGTAGTGACTGGAAGCCCAGCCAAATTAGGAAAAGGAGCTTTAACAGAAATTACATTTTAAAGAGCTCAAAAAGAGAAAACAAACAAACAAAAAAAAAAGAGATGTTGGCCGTAATCCATTGGTAATAAGAAATATTGTCTTCACTTATGTGAGGCCACTGTTGACTGAAGGTGACCATAAACCATTTACTGCTATCACAGAGACGCCCAGGAAAGTACAAGATTAATTTTTCAGCTACCACTGCATGATTTATACGCTGAATAAAAACACGAGGAAAAAAAAAATGCCTTAAAGAATCATTTATTTAACTGCATTCCAGAACAGCATTGCATCAAAAGGCAAATCTGACTGTTTATTCTTAGTAAGCTGTATGTATGAAGAAAGAGTTGAAGAAAACCTGGTGATGCCATTTTCATATTCCATTCACAACCCTAAAATAACTGGATGTTTCTGCTAAAATTGTTAGCAGCCTAATAGCTAATAATGTTGAATTTTATAGGGTTTCATTTTAGACTTTAAGCTAAATATTCAACTGAAATGAGCCTAGTCATTTTATACCTCTCAGAGCCATAATTACTATCTTCTGCCTAGGAAAACAATGCTGGAGTAATTGCCAAAATCCATGGTGAACACAGCATCAGGTTTGCCAAGAACGCCTCGTTGCTGTCCAGAGTGTGTTAAGCGAACATTATCTTTGGGTCTCTGCAGCTGGCAGGAGAAAACGAGGGCCGAACAACATCCAGGACATATTTTTAATGCTTCCATCTTCTGCTTCACGTCCCACATAGATCTCTCCTGTGTCGTCTGTTCATATATTCTCACTCACCTCTGCTGAGCTGGTCAGTACTCAGGCTATTAACTGAGGGGAAGCACAGCTGCAGCTAACGTAATAGGGAATCTTTTCTGGGGGTGTTACTAAAGTACATAAATGATCATTACTATCCTTCAAGGCTCTAAAATCTCTGCATATTTCTAATAGTTTTAATGTTGTCTGTAGGCTTTCAGCTTGCAGCTGGAATAATTTCCACATGCCAACAGCCCAGTGAAAAAACGGGGAAGGAAGGCAGAAAGGCTTTGCTCTAAGCAGAGTCCCCTTTGCACTTTCTCAGTGTCAACTTCTGCAGCAGTATTTGCACAGAATCCCATTTCCTGTCAGTCCCTGTGACCTTGCTATTGCTCTAAGGATTTCCAAAGGTCCAGGGTCATTCCTGAGATGTTACAGACGGAATTGTCCTCAAAGACAATCCACGGTAAATATGAACAAATACTGAGGGGTGGCTTAGCATATATTCTAGGTGTTTTTCTTTTTAAAGCCTGAACTAAAGTTCACATTTTTCTTAGTCAAGAGCTGTTTTCAGACTGTCCTGCAACTCACCCTCTTTCATGGCCACTAGTTGCCCTTCCAGGCTCAGGCGAGGTGCATCCTTATGCAGTCAGAGGGCCTGACTGTTGCCTCTCTCAGAACGGTAGCACCTCGACTGAGGAAAGTCAGAAGGGCAAGCTACAGCATGCATTTTTTTCCCCTGTAGCAGGCTAAGAACTAGCAAAATATGCTAATGGACCTGAAAAGAAAGTAGAAGTTAGAAAATACGTTATTGTTGCCTTTTTCAGCAGTTGTTTGAGAAAACATAAATAAGGGGGTGAGTCTTAGAAAAACAGGAGCTGTTAACCATGGTATGAGAGCTGAATTTCTTAGAATACTCTGCTTCTGTTGATTTCTGCCTCAAAACTCTCTAGCATGTTGTCAAGTTATAATGCTCGTAGCAAAACATGCAGAGAAAGCAGAGCAGAGTGGATTGCTAATGATAACTGCAGGTTGTTTATATCAGACCAATGCTTTCAGAGGTGTTGTCTATACCACACCAGATCAACAGTAGCACGTTGGTTTCCTTTTTATCCCAGCAGACCTACAGTTTTCATTTCAAATGACTTTGTGAATTAAACATACTACAGAATCCATTGTTGGTGGCATCTTCCATGGCCATACAGATTATTTCATACCGATGTGATATTCTTTGGTTTACTTGCTAGCGCAGCTGTTAAAGTATGAGAGACAAACCAAAAGCCTAAATGAGATGGTGGAAGGACTTTTTTTCACTTCACAAGCCTTTGTATCTTGCCTCAAGAGAGAAAAATAATGGTGAAGATTTAATATCCATATAGATTCTCTACTCATTAAAATTTTTGCTTCTGATTATCTCTCCAGCCCATAGTCTCCCTGAGTTCTTTAACTGTAATAAAGCAAAACAGATGCAAGAAGATTGACTTTAGAATGAATTTAATGCAAATTAAAATAAATGGAAAATTATAGCCCCAACTTGTAATGGAAAACTGATACTCATCTGAAGAATTATCACTCACCCACATACTTCTCCTTGTCCAAGATTTTTAAACTAACAACTGCACATGACTCAGTTACCAAATCCTCATTAGCAGTATGCATAGCCAAAACTGCCTGAAATTGAGTTTGTCTGTCTCTTGTGTTTGCAAAGAGCTCACCTCGTTTTCAGCAGAAGCCAATATTGTTATACATTATTAACTGAAACTGTAAAACTTCTCACTGGATAATTCTCTATCGTGGCAAGAATAAGCTACAAGCCTTCAGCTGTTACTTGTGCTTCCTTGTTTCATTTTCATGAAGATGCTCAGTATTGTTATAGTACTGACTCCTCTCTCTCAAGATCATCCAGTATCTTCCAGTCATTAAATGTCTGAGCAAGAAACCATCCTCCCTCATCTGCTCCTGGTGTTGGCTCTCACCTCCTCACTCCACTTTGAAAGAAGCGTCTCTGTTACTTCATGATACCCTTTCAAATCCTTTCATAGAGCTCTCCCTTTCTGTGATGCTGATAGGATACTCACCACACTTAGGCTACCGATGGGCTGCAGCCAAGCACACTGTCTGTTATCATATTTTTCTCTCTCTGTAGTACCCTTTCTGCCCATATTCCCTTAAAGATATGTATCAGCAGATGACCGTAGAATCCCAGTTTAGGATGGAGATACTTTAAGCAATAACAGCACAAGTAAAAAAATTAATTTTTGCAGCAGGAGATGAACTACAGATGTGTACATACATTACTCTAGTTGCCACAGTGCTGGGTATTGGTGAGATTTAAATACTACTTTGCTTGTGCCAGTATCTGTTCTGTTTTAATCAGCACTGCTGCAGCAACAGCTGCAGCAACAGCTCTGCATTTCCACTGGAATATCTCAATTTTAGCAGTTCACAAACTGCATGTAAAAAATATCCTCCGTTAAAAATTGGCACTAACGCTACCTATGAGCAGTTCCTTTTTAGTTCAGGAATTTTATCTAAGAACAGAAAAGATACATTTGCTGTTCCATAAAACATTCTTTCATTTTATCATGTTCAGAACTGACTTTGATGACATTGCTCTGTATTTCAATTATCTAAAATACGAACTTTCAGAAATATAATCCATTCACTGTTACCAGCTTTGTATTTCCTTGTCCTTTGATAGTTACTGGTGAGTAGCAGTAGGAACCTACTGGCTGCAGTCCCATGGATAGGAGGAAGAAATAAAGAATGCCAAAAAGCATATGGAAATGCCCATTCCCTTGACTTTGGCAGCTACATGCTGAAGACTATATGCCTAATTTACACGCTTGCTACAGAAGAAAATGGCTTTTTGCCTTCCAATTCAAATAAGTGCCTAGCCAGGAAAAAAGCTTCCCAGTCACTAACAACAGAATAAACAAAAGGGAGTCCTCCCTGACATTGTAAAACTCTTCCAGAGAGTGAGGTTTCCATGTTTGTTTGTAATTCTTCCTTCCAGTTTACTTCCTTTATTCTCCCTTGTGGGAGGGCCTTACAATCTGTAAGTTTTACTCTTGCCTGTGCTGGGCCATACCACTCTTGCAATGGTGGATTGAAACTAAAGAGGCCTTTAGGTACTCAGGCAATCCTTCTGCACCTTTCCTGCCATATCTGCCAAATCACAGGGCAGGAGATAGAAAGCAAAATCCCAGGCTGGTTGGCTTGACTTGCATTTAGCACATGATCAAAGACTGCCTGATGCCAAATTTTCCCACAGCTGGATACATTTGACCTAGGACTAATGTGTTCGCCTCACTACATGGAACTTGCTGAAAATCTGACTGAGGATGTGGCAGCTAGCAATATTTAGAAAGGAGACATAGACTCTGTAACATCATAAATGTAATATCCGATGAAGTTTGTACAGCAATTTATTAGAATTTCCCAAGCTGTGTGGTTACACAGACCTAGACCAAAATAACCTCTGTCCACATACTGATGTAACTGTACTTATAAATGGAGCAATGCACACAATGCACACATGCATTTGCTGAGATGAAATAATGCAGGCATGTCCTTTCTGCAATACCACTAAATGTTCGAGTTAATTAATTCATTTGATTAACTTGAGTATCCTGTGACACAAAAGAGCACTATGGGCTCCACATGAGCAATATGAGACTAAAGAAGCAAATGTAATGGATCAAATTTCAGGACAATCTTCACTACAACCCTCTCATTATTTTCAAGTGATGTGTACAAGCAGAGCTCACCAAAATGCAATTAAGTGTGCAAACTGAGTGGAGGACACACCAACTTCTGCACAGGCATGTTCCCCCAGGGCAGTAGGTTGCTCATCCAGATTATTCACTGGGCTACAGAAAGCCAAGATTTTTAAGCAACAATTAGCATTTTGATAGTTTATGAATATGAGTCCAAGGTTAAAATTGCAGAAAATGAAGTCCAAAGGGAATGAAAAAAAAATAATAATGAGCAAGTACAGTGTCTGAATTTTCCTCATGTACATTAGCACAGCCATAGTTTCTGCTGAAATGCTAATTGCATTCCAGCTTAGTAGTGCTATTATCTTAACTCTAAAATATTCAATTAATATTTTCCGAAACAGGATTCATTAGAAAAATACGATGATATTCCCAGGGTATGGTCCTGACTTCACTAACTTTTTTTCTTCTCTTACTTGCCAGAAATCATGGGAAACACCGAATTCAGTTCCATCGACTGATCTCTTTCTAGTAAAACATGTAGAATTGCAATTGATTGGTCTCAGTTTAGTAATTCCTGAATGGGACTTTCTGATATGACTCCAAGAAAATGTCTTATTTCATAAGATGTTCCTATTTTGCTTCAATGAAATATTCGTTTTGACTTCTAATACATAATTGCAAAAAAATAGAATAAATTAATTACTGTCATTAATCAACAAAATAGTTAAATACTATTGAATAAAGGTTTTAATGCATAAAGTTGGCCAAACTAACATTTTAAAAATGTTAACATTTGCAAATATCAAATTTCATTGCTTGATGATAAGCAAGCATTACAAAACTGATGATGTCACTAAGGCTTAAATTACTAAAGATGTCAATAGGTTATGTAGGAATCAAGATTATATTTTTAAGGTTGAAATTGGTATTGGATGAGTTGTTCAGTGGGCTAAAACTAGCATGTTGTTAGGCCATCTTGAGCAGATCACCAAATTTGAAAGTGAGGCAATCAAAACATGGTAGGTAAAGAAAGAGCCTTATAACCCTATAATCAATATGATATTGATTTAATCTAAATCTTTTCCTTCACCTTTCATTTGAAGCCAAAATACCTTGCATGGTGCAATGGAATAGCTACCCAAGTTTACCCAAGTGTAGCCCAAGTTACAGATACAAACTAGAGATATAATGAATTTAACTGGTCTTAAACCCACTGTCAGTTGCCCCATCACAACACCAGGCATAACAACTAAGGAAAAATATATGCAGCCTTTTACACAGTAGGGTTTATACCCAATTAATAAGAAAGAACTAATAGCAAAGACCTGCTTTTACATTTTATCAGCCTAAGCTCCATATAATACAAAGTTATCAAAGTGTATGCCAAGGAAAAATTCTCATTTGAGCTGTTCCTCTCACAGTGCATTGTTATCATAGCTGTCAGTTTTCCAGTGCATTCTTTAGAAATGAAACAGCCCATGGATTGCTATAATGACAGTTTTAGCATCAAAGATTAAGATCCTATATTATTTGTTTAGCTAGAGTGCGTCATTAAACACAGTTCCCATGAAACATTAAAATAAGCAATCCAATGCTATCATAATGTGTCTCTGAAAATAAATGGTGTGTACTGGGCTTCACTGTAAAATGAATGACAGATATCTCTTCCCTGTGGTTGACTGCTTTATTAATGTTTTGTGAATTTAGTGTATCGATATCACTGCAAAGTAAAATAAACAGCAAGGTAAGAAAATAGCTGTGAATCCCTAATTAAAGGATTCAAGTCCAGAAATTTCTGGATTAAAGTCTGAAAGTTCAGGTTTTGCGGTACTTTCATTATTTTTAGGACATTTTAATCATTAAACATTTTTGAAAATGGGAGTTTTAATCCAGATTTTCACATGAAATACGTAGACTCTGCCTCTCCATGATTTCAAGAGTTTTATGGGAAGGCAGGATCCACATACCTTTTACAGTCTTTGCTACATATTTTTAACGTTGAGACTAAATCTCCCACAGTAAACACACCTGAAATATTTTCATCCTGATTTTGCATGCTGTTGTTTTACATTTCTCTTGCTATTAAAATGGAGCTGATCAGGAGGAAATAATTTCTAGTACTTAAGAGGTGATTGTTTACACAGATTCCTTTCTCCACTGTATAAGCTACAGAGAAAAAGTGAAATACCAGTGTTATGAGCTGTCACAGTCCCTATTAATCCATGTGTCCAAATCTATCACAAGAACACTGAATTTTGAACTTTCGTATATGAGGGCTCAAAAAAATGTATTTGAAAGCTCCAATAAATTTACAGAAAGGGAAGGATTTCTTTTTTTCCATTTTTTTTTTTAACCAGTATTTCTCCTGATATTTTTGTATTTCTTTTGCTTCCTTCTGTTTCACACTGTTCTGGAATTCCAGTACAAGATAATCGTGTGCACCAAATAGAAGTAAAATTACACACGATACTGTAACTTTTTCAGATGTGAACTTTGAAAGGTCTGTATAGATGTCAGAAATGTCCTAAAATCCAGCTGCTAACAAAAAAAAGAAAAATAAATAACAATCTTTATTTTATAGGCCAGTCAAGCCATCTTGTGATTATGGAGAATGTAAAAAATCCACATAAATGTCATTCATGTTTGACTTGTTCTTACATAGAAGAGTGATAGAGGAACTAAATACTGAAATCTGCAAGATATTTGTACCTTAGGTTTTACCTAGTTAAAATGTCTCTTCTTGTTGCCATCTTAACAATGCAAGCTAAGGCTTGACTTGTTCACAGAAAAACTGTCAGATCTTCATGCTACAACTACAGATGCACCATGGATGAAAACCAGACACTAATGAGTATGCTCTGGGGTTTTCATCAGCTGTTTTAACCATGTAAGTGCTTTACACAGTAACAATTCCTTCAGTTGTCTATGTGAATAAGTATTCACGGTCAAAACTAGAACTGTAAGTTTAGGTTTCAAATCCAAAAAGCATTGCTTTTTATCTGAATTTGGAACATCTTTGTATCTTGCTATTTTTCTCACAATAAAATATGATTTGAAACTACATACTTTCATAATTAAAGGCAGAAGCAAAATACCATATTTTAACAATTTTTATTTTAATGTTAATGAAGTAAGTGGCTGTAATTCTGTTAACAGCTGGCAGAAATGTCAGTGTTAGTAGAAAAACGTGCAAATAGACAAATTTCATCAACATAGTGAGAGCCTTTACAGGTTTCCCAAGTAAAACTGTGGCAAGTGAAATGAGACACTGGATCAAGCCCTGAGTGCAGCACAGCCTGGTCCAAGGGAGCCAGAGAAAACTAACAAGTCTGAGATCCCAAGGATTTCAACAGGATTAGCAAAGGCTGATGAGGAAAAAGGAGGAGGAGGTAGAAAATTCCCTGTTGGCTCCTCTCCCCTAGAAGAAAGTGGACTGCTTGTATTGTTGTATTGTATTCTTTTGGGTTAGAGGCTGCAAGGTTCGATATGGGTTGTGAAGGATAGGTGTGAGGATGTAGCTCTGTGCACGGTCAGCATCAAGTCTGTGCCAGAAGGGAAAGACCTGGACGGCTGTTGCAAAGGGAGAGTCAAGGAATCTGAGTGCTCAAAGCGTAAGAGAACACTCGAGCAGCCTGGTGCCTGGTTGTGACAGTAAAGAAGTAAAGAAGATAGCAAAATTCCCACTTAATATACCAAGAACAAGTTTTACTAAATTACTTCTGCCTTTAGCTGTTTGCTTATCTACCTTGAATGCTGCATGCTGCATTCTCAAGACCAGGCATCTAGAAAAATAAATGATTTGTTTTCTCATGAAATTTTTCTGAAGTTAGATCATAAACTTCCCTGGCAATTTAGCTCATAAAGATGATATATGAAGACTGATGTGTTAGGTTTCCCTGACTGGAGATCAAATTACCTAGGGAAGAAATGGGAAAGGTTACCACTGGGACCTAAGTGACTCTCTCTGAGCTCCTGTGAGGTCTTCCATTTCTAAAAGTAGCCAGAGTTCAGCATGGAAGAAGGAATAGGGAGGAAAAGTTTATGAAGGTTTCCTCTCTCAGAAAACCTGTTCTCTTAAAATTCTCAAAATGTAAGCTAAATCCAACAAAAGTCTTCAGGAAGTAGATTTGTGGGTAGTCACTGAGTAAATTACAGATGACCACCATTTTGAAGATCTGCAAAAATATGTAATAAGTTTAATGAGAAAAATGCTTACTGAATGACTAGGCAATAAAATAGCAGGTAAAATTCAGTAGAGATTACTGTAAGGTGAGAGGAGCTCTGCAGAGAGGGACCTGGGTGTCCTGGTGGACGACAGGTTGGCCATGAGCCAGCAGTGTGCCCTTGTGGCCAAAAAGGCCAATGGCATTCTGGGCTGCATTAAAAAAAGCGTGGCCAGCAGGTCTAGGGAGGTGATCCTCCTCCTCTACTCTGCCCTGGTAAGGCCTCATCTGGAGTACTGTGTCCAGTTCTGGGCTCCCCAGTACAAAAAAGACAGGGATCTCTTGGAAAGAGTCCAGTGGAGGGCCACAAAGATGGTGAAGGGCCTGGAGCATCTCCCCTATGAAGAAAGGCTAAGTGAACTGGGTCTGTTTAGCCTTGAGAAAAGAAGACTGAGAGGGGACCTGATCCAGGTCTATAAATATCTAGGGTGTGGGGAGCAAAGTGGTGAGGCCAGACTCTTTTCAGCGGTGTGTGGAGACAGGACAAGGGGAAATGGCCAGAAACTGGAGCATAGGAAGTTCCGCACCAATGTGCGCAAGAACTTCTTTACGGTGAGGGTGACGGAGCAGTGAAACAGGCTGCCCAGGGGGGTTGTGGAGTCTCCTTCTCTGGAGATATTCAAGACTCGCCTGGACGCCCACCTGTGCGACCTGGTGTAGGGAACCTGCTTTGGCAGGGGGTTGGACTGGATGATCTCTGGAGGTCCTTCCAACCCCTATGATTCTGTGATTCTGTGATAGGTACAAGAAAAAAACAATTTCCTTGATGGACCCCAAGTTGCCTACTACCATTTTGATTTGAAATCATGCCCTATAGATAGGCATTTCTATGAATATATCACCTTGACGAGCAGCTGTAATGCAGACAGAAGGCTAGGCATTAGGAAAGAATAGAGAAAGAAAAATTGTACTATGCCACAGTAAAAAATAAATTAAAGAAGTCCCAACATCTTGAATACCTTGCGTAGTCCTTTTCTTTCTCTAGGAAATGACGTAGTAAAAAATGGAATGGCAACAAAGAGGATGCAAAATATGAAAAAGTTTCCATGCAAGAAAATTGACTACCCATTCTGAAAAACAGCTGACCTAGAAGAACAATGTAAAAGTATATAAAATCCTGAGTGGCATGGAAATAAGAAATAGATAATAGGAAATTATTTTTCTCCATCTTTCCCAAAATGGGAGACATTCACACTAGCAGTTAACAGGTTCAAAATTAAGAGAAGGAAGTACTTTTACAAGCATACATATTTAACCTGTGGATCTCATTGCTACACAGTGCTGTAGATGCCAAAAGCTTGCATAAATTAGAAGTCTGGACAAATTCACATAAGCAAAAACCTGTTCCAGGCTTTTAATGTAAATGGACTACCTCTAAATCAAATTCACTGCATCTAACTAAGTCGGCTTCTGAGCCAGAATTCAGGAGAGTATACTGGGAAAAGTCACTACATTGTTTGATAGAAACCACTTGTGTTTCACTGTTTATTTGTTTTAACCTAGGCTGACTTCTATCAACAGCAGAAGAGGGACAGAGAGCATGGTTTTCCTTACAGTGGAAGATGTATATCAACTTATTTTAGTCACAAAAACACCTCACTTTGTGGAAATAGGAGAATTGAGACAGGTGATCTCAGTGAGTTTTCTCAAAAAACAGAACAAGACCAGTGCTGGGAACTCTGGAAAGAGACCGCATCATTTTTTTACAGATGGCATTGTATCTGATGAGGTTTTATGGATCTTGAAGATATAGATCCAACAGAAGTTAACATTTGTCATATTTCTTTATATGTGAAAAATTGCCTGTATTTCTTTACTGTATATTATGTCATGAACTCATGGGGATTTGCCTGCAGGCTGTTGGCTCTTTGCCTTTGGTCCTCAAAAACTATGAGGGGTACAGAATAGCATTTCAGTTCAACATCAGTACTTATTTCTTCTGTGTTCTTTTGTTCACCTTCATGAGCTGCAGGAAACTGTCTCTGCTCTTTAAATATTTAATGTGCTCACTATTCACACTTGGAGACGGTGTTTGGGGATAAGTAGTTGCTTGGTCTGATCCCATTCAGTTGTTCTAATGCTTTCATTTGTCTAAGTGCTTTCCTATGTGACAAAAACCAGAGACCTGAATTAAAGTATTTGTTCCTTGTGTGGTTCCACTCCAACTCAGAAAAACGTTGTGAGCTACTTAATTACTGGAGTGCATTTGGGTCAAGCTGCAGATGAAAGACTCCAGCCCACTTGAACCCTCTTCTGAGGAACCTGAACTTGAAGGAACACAAAAGTACCCTCTGTCCTCCCTGGCCTTAGAATACATTGCAAGATTCAAGATCAGCTAGTCAAGTGCTCTTTTGAGTCATGGAAGATGTGGAGGACATCATGGAGCCATCAAGCCATACCAAGCTGAGAAAGGTGATAAGCCCAAGGCTCCCAATTACTTGGCAACTGTTGTAACCACTAAGATGTTAGTGGTTGCAATTCTCTTCTGCTTGTGATGATTAGCTGAAGTCCTCCACCATTTTCCCTCTGTTAATAGTGAGAATTATGAAGTGAAGATTAGGGAAATAAAGATAAATAAATAAACGTGTCTCAGAGGAAGTTGCCCCAATGAGACCAACATGTTTTGTTTACTTGCCAGATGAGCCGAACACTTGATATGCTGCCTGTACCATAATCTGAAAGTCTTTCCCTTCCACTTAAAAGATACTGGAAAAAATCCTGGATATAGCAGTTACAGCCTCTGTGCTGAAGGTGTCAATGATAAAGCTATATTGTCCTTAATGGAAGCTAGAAATGATCCAATGTTTCGGTCTGTAAGGTTTATTATCACTTTGTCTTCCCTATTCATTGTGGCCAGTGGCCAAGCAACAACATTTCTTCAAAGTTTGGAAGTTAAACTAAAATGCTTAGGGCTGCCAACACATACAGAACAAAATATATATGTGAGGTGTGTAATAAATATGGAATATATGAACAGTTCATATATAGATCAGACACTTCAGACTTAAGTCTGCATAATTAGAGTTTTTGAAAGAGTTTCTTTACATTTGCAATGCTGCACATTCTGCTGTTGATCCTGCTGAATCCTGTTGACAAAGCAATATCATTATCAAGTTAAAACAGTCAGCAAATGGCTTAAACACCAGTAGGTGTTTCCACCGTAGCTGGGAAATGAAAAATATTACCAATATAACCAAACTAACAAAGTGTACTTTTTAAAAAACTGCATGTAAAAATTATTGTGCTATTATTGACATTTAAATTGGAAATACAAAAGCTTGGCATTTGCAACCCTTCAGTTTCAAATCAACAATTAATTCCTTAATTCAACCTTACATAATGTAGCAAAGCAGTAGTCAGTACAGGATTCATACATGTACTTTAGAAAGTCAGCATTTCATTTAGTGGTTAAATTCAGATTCTTTTTCTATTGCAAAGACTCCCTGTAAAAAAAAAGTGAGAATTTAAAATGACCTTTTAAGTATTCCACAAACTAATTTCGGTTGAGGTTTAAGGGAAAAGCACTGTAGGTTATTGGAAAATGAAGAGAAGATGTTTAAATAAAAAAGTTGAGAAATAAAATATCTAATGGCCTGTTTACTGAGTGTGCATAGAGTTACTCATTTCTGAAGCAGCCAAGGTGCACACAGAAAACTGGGGAGAGTACAAAGCTCTTGAGCACAGTTTTCTGAATTCTCCGCTCAGTTTCACCAGCAACTCAGTGTGCACCTGTGCCAGCCCACTTGACCTCTGCCACTCTACTCCTTTTTCCATAGCTTCTGGGAAAAAAATGAATAAACTTCTGAAACATTTTACCGAATGAAGGCTTTTCTCTTTAAGTACCTTAAGGCAGGGTCTGTGTCTTTAATGTTTTACTCTCTCCCTCCCAAGCCCCCCCAAAAATCATCAAATATAGAATCATAGAACATCATCAAGGATATTAGTGGCCACCATAATACAAATTAATTACAACACTTCTTTTGTGCAAAGTCTAGTCTGAGTAACATCAAACCATGACCTTGCCCTTAAGTATAACATGCACCTGCATATTCCCTGCCTGCTGGTTACTTGGACTGCTGACTGCCATCCAGGATCAATTGCAGGAGGGATCCATCACAACTATGGCATGGTGTGGGAGTCTGCCTCTGCACCCTCAGTGAGCTAGGTCTGAGCTGCACCTCCTGGTATTGTTTTTACGGTTCTAAACCTACTTACATCATTGCTGCTACAAAACATATTATAATCCAGGTGCTGTTATGTTCTGAAGTGGTTTTGTAAGTAGTTTTACACTCATTTATCAAATAAACGAACCTGACACATTCCTTAATACATTTACTTTTCTTTTAACTAATCGTAAATTAGTCTCCATCAGTCAAAAGTAACTCTTCATGCTCTGCTGGAGTTTAATCAAATATTATAACGAGTAATACTGAAACTGTGTAGAATTTCAGATTGCTGCAGATTATCAAGGTCACATTGCAGAGGCTTTCTTTTCACATGCCCAAAGATTACACTTACAAAATATTTTCTTACTGGCTCTGCACCTTATCTTCCAGCCGGATAGCCGAAACTAAACCACACCTCCCTGCCCTACTTAAACTGGAAAGTATAAAGGGATCAGAGTGTACAAATATGATTACAGAACCAGAAATTTCAGAAAAGAAATTTGCCTACCAGAATTACCACAGGCACTTTGTGCAGCTCTTAGAACTGCCTTAGAGGGAGCTTTTTATAGAGTCATAGAATCACCAAGGTTGGAAAAGACCTCACTGATCATCCAGTCCAGCCATCCACCTACCACCAATATTTCCCACTAAACAATGTCCCTTCATATTACCTTTAAATGTTTCTTGAACACCTCCAGGAGTGGTGACTCCATCATCTCCCTGGGCAGCCTATTCCAGTGCCGAACCTTCAAAGAAGAGATTTTTCCTGACATGCAACCAGAATCTCCCCTGGCACAACTTGAGGCTGCTCCCTTTAGTCCTATCACTAGTTAAGCAGGAGGAGAGGCCAACACCCACCTCACCATAGCCTCCTTTCAGGGAGTTCTAGAGAGTTAAAACATCTCCCCTAAGCCTCTTCTTCTGCAGGTTAAACAATCTCAGATCCTCAGTTGGCTTCACCCTTCCTGGGCAGGTTTGAGAAGCAACTGGTAAGTGCAGCATTGCTAGTCTCCCTTTATTACTGAATGCAAATAAATTAGGGCTTGCTAATAACACATTGCACCGGGAAAATGTGATAGGAATATTCAAATGAAATGTAGGGTTAGATAGTTAGGAGACAAGTGCCTCTCAGAATGTTTACAGCCTCTTGCACATCACTTCCTAAGAAATAAGCGCAGATACAGTGCTATATTCTACCTTATTCACTTCAGTGTCTTTTGGATGCTCTAGCTTTACCTTCCAGCTCCTCTTGCAAGTCTGGCTTTCCTTCCTCTAGTACTTTGCAGAATTAAGAAATGTACGTCTGTGGCATAGGTACATCAGGGATTTTCAGAGAAAGAAGCTGAATGAGTTCAAATCCTTTTCAAGGTGTGAACTGCAAAACTTTTCTGCCTAGAAATGGCCTTTTTACAATTTGCTTTGCACTTACGCAAAAGAAAATACTCATGTATCCACTGTTTACCGAAGGGCAAATTTTCTTGTGCTAGTACCAAGTTACTGCTGCTGTTCCCCTCAAGCTTTTCTGCTTTCCTTATACATGCTAGCATACAACTGAGTGTGGATCAAAGTGCAGATAATTACTTCAGGAAGCCAGAACTCAGCACAAAATACCTAATTTCAACTCATTTCAGCTGCTGTTCCACTTTACGAGCTGCCTCTCAAACAGGGGGACAAGAGGAGGTGTTGAGGGCTGAGCTGCTCAGGCCTGTGCCATGGTACCATGAAATCTGGTGGTAGGGAGTGCAGGCTACTTCATGCCCGTCTCTATAATTGAAGTATATGCAGCTGTATGAGTGCCTACTTACAAAGAGAGATCGCTCCTGGATGCTGTCAGCAGGATGTAGTGTTTACTCCCTCTCTCAGTGCTGGAGAGAGGACAAGAGTGGTTTGTCCTGCAAGAACAATTAAAAGGCTGTGGAGAAGTAATTAATTCTCTCAAGAGCCACAGCAGTAGTGTAATGGGTGCTGAAGCGAAAGCTGGGATTTTCTGGCCCTCCTTTGGAAAGGACTTTTGGATCCTGACTCCGAGGCTAACAGAGGGAAGAGAAGAGGTTGCTCTTGCTCCTTGCAGCTGGTCAGGAATGGCTCAGGCTTCTCCCCTTGCCTTCAGCTGGCTGAAGTGAGGCATGCCTCATGCATTAGGTAAGGGTGTGTGTGTGTGTGGGAGGGTGGGGGAGGAGGTGGAATATATTACTGTTTAAATAAAAGGTCAAATTTGAAATTAATTTTCCTTTTTTTTTCCCCCACAACAAGATACATTAGAAAAATGTTTGAGCATCAGTTAGGTGACAAAAATCTTTTCTTTTCCTGAAAAGCTGCCCCTTCCAAGTACCACAGAAGCTACAGGGACATGGTGATGTCCTTCTTCCCTTTAATGTGACAGAACACAGCCATTCCAGTACAACAAAACACAGCTTAGAGAAGAAACACAGTAACTCCAGGCTGATTTCAGCTGATACATCAGAAATGACCAGAGCTACACTGGCTTCAGTAGAATTAATGCAAGTTACACTAGAAGGCAACTTTTGGCTTATAAAACTTCTGTAGAATATTTTCGTATGGTCCCTCCTGGTACAATCTGAAACAAAGCAGAGCCAATTTGCGCGTTTGAAATTGTCATTCTTCCCTTGGTTCACTGATTAGGTTGCTATGCAAGTCCTTGTCTTCCAAGAAAAGATTTGTTCTTTGTTATTACTGTATTAACCCTATTTGTGAACCAAGTTTTTCGTTGTTTTTCCACGCAGCTCACATGCCTCTATGTTCCTAATTCAAAAATAATTAAGGATTTATTAGCTATTATTTTTTGTGCACTGGGGCAAATGCCTAGTTCATTATTGTGGATGGAAAAATAATGAAGTTAAAATGTGGTCTATATACTGTTAGATTATCTTAACTGCTAATTTATTTTTATTAATAACTTTTTTGTTCTATTAAAGGTTTACACAGACATATTCACCTTATAATAATCTTAGCATAATTACTAGCAAAGCAGATGGGCTGTAAACTGAGCTGACTTCAGGGTCCCCCAGTTTAGCTTAATCTTCTCTCTCTTGCCAGATAAACACAGCAGGAAGAACAGATTAATTCCTTTATCTGGTATGCATCTTCTGACAGGAACAGAGAATGGATGACCCCTCTTGGAGCAGATCTTCATCTGGAAACATGCTAGACACAGATCTTAGTCCAGCAGCAAAGTACCCAAAGACTTTGATGGAAGAGAGCAGAAATTTCCACAGCTGGCAGGAGAGAGGTTGTAGTGAGCAGGAGGCTGCTAGAAGTGCTAGAGCAGGCTGTGGCATTGTGTGGCTTAGGTAAATAAGGAGAAATATAGGCTGTATATAAAGGGGAATTTTTACTTCATGTAAAGACGTTTAAATAAATCTACAGTTCCTTGGAATCTGGATCACCAACCCAAGTAAGAGAAATTATTCTGATATATCAAATATTTTCAGAAAGTACAGGGGAGGCTCATCACTCTACAAACTGGTTTAAATGCCACTTACAGGTGTAAAGGAAAAGATTCACAAGTTACACCTATGCGACATGCTGCACCTGAACCCCATAAGAAATTCTAGACCTGCCACACACTATTGAGGAGTTTGGGGTGCAAAAGAAATGGGGGCATTGAGAGCCACTGCAAAGCTGATGAGCTGCAGAGGTTAAAAGGTCTGCAACTGATAATGACTTCAGAACACAAGTATACCTACCATGCTAGCACTAGTATGGTAGGTAAGACTAGATAAGACTTTTATGAATTATCAGAAAGATATAATACAGACGTGAGATTTTCAGTTCTAGAGTGGAAACACAAGAGTAGGTAGAGGATATATAATTCATTCACAATGTTTTTCATATATAAAACACGGTATTGTTTCTTAAAAGTACATTATAGTAGGTGTATGTGAACTGTTGAATCACAGCCTGAACCTCTGACTGACCACCTGAGGCAAGCACTGAGCCAGCCATGGGAGCACAGGTGAAGGCAATTCACCTGTGTGCCCAGAAGGGGTGGAGCCAGGCTCCACCTCTCCTAGACCCCATTTAAGGGCTGACTTCCACTGAGGAAGGATCTCTTCCTGGAGGTTGCTCCTTCTGGAGTTTTGTGAGCCTACAACACTGGTAAGCACCTTTTCTCTATATTTAACTATTTTTACCAGCCTAACTTCTCTGTATACCGGTTAACCTTACAACCTGTTAACCTTACAGTAGGTTCCATGAAAAAAAAGTGTGGCCAGCAAAAGTAAAGTTGAAAATGAAACCATGGTTGAAAAAACACGTTCATTTTCTTTCTTTTAAACTTCAAAATTAAATTCTAGCATAAAATATTTGATGATTATCAGATCAGGAAACAATTTACTTTCATTACAAAGCCATAAATGAATGTGAAAACTATTCTGGGTAACTGCTTTCTGCCTTCAGATGTGTTAAAACTGTGTGGCTTTTTAAACTCTAAACATGTCTTATTGCATATAACCCTTAGTAAGGAATTCCTTAGTAAGGAATGTGCACTTTGGTGCACACAAAAATATTGGTTGAGAGACACAGAGGTTTGATGTACTGCACATGCACCATTCATTAATTTTCCCTGACAATTTACATGCATAGCTGTTGGGTTATCCAAATATAAACTTGTACATACCCTGAGAGCTTGGAAGGTTCACACCCTTTTTAAATCCAGGCAACCTTTCTTCCCTGCCTAATTCCCATTAGGCCTCTATAGAGTGCTTGCCAGAAGGCTGAAGCTCAGCAGGTGTGGTCTTTCTGTAAATTTTCCCCAGCTGATGTTTAAATGGGAACCTCTTGCACACATGAAAATATAATATTCACCTAAATATTTGCAGGATTGCGACCTTGGTTTGAAAACACAGTGAGGTGGGGGCTACATCCTGACTCCAGATCACAGTCTTATGTGCCACAAACCAATAAAAACAACAACAAAAACCCTGAACAGTCATCAAAATATTCCGTGAAAAAGCTACTAAATCATTTAAGGACATAGTTCTAGAAGGGCCATAGGCTCATTTTATAAAACAGAAGAAATTCTTGATGCTCAGTACTCTGCATGATGGACATGCTTTTATTTGGCATATTATTTCATAAGATAACAGAAGAAATGTGCAGCTACATGTTTCCAGAAAGGTGACATGAAGATTGTTCGCTTCATCTTTACAGAGTACTTGGAAACTAAATGTTATGCAGAGGCCCTGTGTTGCTGAAATATATGCCCTCATTGCAAATTTATATTGTCAGTTCCCTTATGATTTATAGTTATAGTGGTATTCTTATGACATGATTAAGTTTCTGACATCTTATGTTTTTGACCCAACCACAAAATATTCTTTTGGCTATTACTCAGCATAGAAAAAGGTTTGGTGACAGAAATCACTTCATGCTGCTTTAATTCTTTATAAGAGAAGTTGTTAAAGGACTTAAAATCATCATCTCACTATGTGGGGAAGTTACTATGGGAACTCTTGCACTGAAAGTGATCAATGTTTTCATTCTTGTGATGAGGGGGAAAGAAAGATCTTTAGGTGTCTAATTTATGGGGCAAGATCTCTTACTTAGTGATGGAGAAACACTGTTTCATGTGATAAGGAATACTGACTTTCTTCTTTAACATAGGTTAATAGTACTACTTGTACCCCTTTTTGAATTTCACAAGTCCAAATCCTCCACCTGGAATCTGCACTACCATGGATAAATATGTACTAAATGTTGTACATCTACATTAATACTTATTAGCAACTCAGATATCCCATGATTTCTGGCCATGTTTATTGTGCCACATTAACTGGAATTGCTTTGGGCTCTGTATGCATTGCAAGAACTTTGCTCTTTATGTAGATGTAATCTCAAAACTATTTGTGTTCTGTTTTTATATTTGATTGTTTCTATTTTTACTGTTTTAAACAAATAAACCATGTTGTGAACTCCTCCTGCTTAAGCAGAATACAGTAGGGTCACTCTGGCTTTAAATGACTTGTTAATTCATAAATATCTGACCAGTTGATTGTGGCAGAGGTAAGTTGCTTCTGTGCCCCAAAGTATAACTGTGAGCTATTTGTACTTGTCTCTTACAATCCAGATTAGCGTTAGCCAATCAACCATTAGAGCAGTTGTGGCAATGGGTTTTTGATTTGACTACAGACCTCAGGCATAGGAAATATGGTAGTTTTTCTGGCTTTCAACAAGTGGGTGGCTCATGGTTTTTAAATAATACTGATAATGCTTGTAGCCATAGTTCAGGTACCACAAATAATGTGCAGCACTTTTTTTGCCATATACAATCAACAATTAGAGTAGCGTTGTTAGGTTGGTATTTTACAGGTTGTATAACCAGAAGGATTATCACTGTGGAAAAGGATAATCAAAAATAAATGAAAATGCTCACCCGTACCCTAGGCTTGCAGAAAAAATCCAAAGGGAGTGACCCCCAAAAAGAGAACCTTCTTCAGTGGCAGTCAGCCCTTAAATGGGGTCTAGGAAAGGTGCAGCCAGGCTCCACCCCTTCCAGTCACACAGGTGAATTGCCTTCATCTGTGCTCCCGTGGCTGACTCAGTGCTTGCCTCAGGTGATCAACTAGTGGTTCAGGCCGTGATTCAACAGTTCCCATACAGCTACAAGGACAAGTTCATGAGAACTTTTCCAAGAACTGCAGAAAAGATGCATGATATGCGGGATGACAAAGTCTTATCCTTTCTAATTCATGAAGATATGTCCTTATGTCAGAGAGTTTGGTGAAAGAAAGGCTGACTGTACATGCACAGCTACAGGAGGGAGGTGGGGTGAGATGCAGTTCCAAAAGACTTCACAATATCTACTAAGGTAACAAAATGGTAGATTAAATATTTAATCCCAATGTTACTCACATACTTTGAACTGCTTTAATTTACTTAAGACTTCTTAGTAAGGTGGCCACAGAGCCAACATAGCTCATTCTCTGAAAATTGGCACAGACTATTACAGACGGTAAGAAAAGTGAATAGATTTTCAGAAATTATTTGTATAAATAAATGGAAAACTAAAGACAAGATATCAATATGACATAAAGTTAGATGCAGTACATCTGCCTCCTGGACACAATCTGCATTAGCAGTCATGTCAACTCCAAGGGTTTTCAGCATAGGTAAAATGTAAAAATTATTTATCTTTTCTCACCCTGCAAAAGTAGGGGTCATCCAAAATATTATCCAGCATGAGATGAAAACATACAACATTCTCAAACAAAACATTTTCAAACACTATGTTGTTTATTATAAATCACAGCACATCAAGGGTAAGCCAAAGCATCAGACAAAACCCATGGCTATTAGTTGTAAAATTCTGATGGTAAACTCTGGCTTGGGAAGTCCCTGGTCCTTGCAATTTATTGCAGTAAACTGAGAGGGAATGCCAAGGAATGCTACGTTTCTGAAAACCTTTCTTAAATTAACTATCTACTGCTTTTAAAACCAGGATATTGTGATAGGTGGCCCTTCAGTCTGACCAAGTACAAGAGTTTTCAGATTTTCATACCTGTACATTAAAAAAAAACTGTTTGTAAGAT
This sequence comes from Pavo muticus, assembly GCA_016647715.1. NCBI lineage: Eukaryota > Metazoa > Chordata > Aves > Galliformes > Phasianidae > Pavo > Pavo muticus. The sequence continues at coordinate 461,432 of JACDJE010000243.1, read as the reverse complement.
TCTATTACCCATAAATAATTTGGCCTTGGATCAGTGTGATTAATATTGTCCAAATGATCGTGACACACTGAGCCCTACATCTATGCAAAGCAAATCACAGTTGTTTTTGTGTGCTGTAGTGTCAGGATTCTGTGGTTGTAGACTTGACACTATGGCCCCTGCTAAGCTGAGCCCAGGGAGCACATCATGGATAGATGCTTTTTGTGCTCGCATTCTGGTAACAACAGTGATAGAGGATAATATCAGTGTTTAATGTTGGCATGTAACAGTGTGAAAGCTTCAAGGGTCATCTTAAAGTGTCATCTGTGTTTCAACAGTGCTTCTGCTGTTTTCTTTCACCTAGCAGTGATTTCCCTCTGAAGCCTGTTGCATGGGCTGTATGGAGGTGGAATTTACTGAAAATAAGTACCATTCGGTATTTAATAGGTATTTAGAGACTTTGAGTAATTATGTATGGGAGATGCATAGTGTGAACATTCCCTAAAGAGTTATGAGGACACTATAACCAGTAATGGTAAGATAGGTTAACAAGTAGTGGTATGTAGCTTTTAGACATATTGTTTCTTTCTGCTTTGATTAAACCATTTTAGGACTGTTTGCTTGTTTGTTTTTTTAGTTATTTGTTTGATTATTTTTACATAAACAGTAATAAAAAGTCTCTTCTTGCTTCTTACAGATATAAATCAACATAAAAGCTTGCAAACTTAAGCAAGAATGTCTGATTATTTGCCAGGTAAGATATCTGATGCTACATATTGATGCAGTTACCAGTCATCTCTGTGTTTCCCATTGAGTTGTATTTTGCCCTAAAGCTAATTTATAGTACAAATTTACTTAATTTTTTTTCAGTAATGTTTCCTGAAATAAATAGTGCCCTTCAACTGTTCCCTGTGGTTAATTATGTTAACTGGGACAGCTATTCTTCAGATATTTTATAAAACACTGACACTCTGATCTGAACTAGGCCACTAACTAATTGCTATGCACAGGCAACAACGCCACATTATTTCTGAAATCTTGTCATCATTGTCCTGTTACTGAACATCCATGGTAATGGTGAATTATCTTCTGCAGGACTACTTTAAATCAGAAAATCCCCTGCTCAAGCAAATTATGTATTATTTCCTGTATTTGTAATGACAGAAAATAACACTAAACATTTTTACAAGTTAGGTTTCAGCCGTAATAGTTTGAACATTTTAAAAGAACATAATATCTGTCCAACACCGTGTGATTTCCTTAAATCTGGTCTACAGGTTCTTGTTAAAGCAGAATGCCACTCTGCGCTGCAAGGAAGTAGTTTTTTATCTCAAAAAATTTTTGCCTCTTTCTTGTTCTCTGCTGATTTAGGTGATTTTATCTTTCAATTGGTTTTGTCATAATTATTTGTATACAAAAAACCTAAGCGCAGCTGGAATATTGTGCACTAAACCTCCAGTGCTTTGGCAAGTGAACTGCGTGTAATAGACCCCACAGAGCTTCCCATGCATAAGGAAGGGTTGCTGATGAACTAAGGATTATGTTTGAGCCTATGCCAACATTTTTATGAGAAGATTTGTTTTCAACATTGCTAATGATTTAGAAAACAAAATAGACTTTTTAGGACAATCTCCAAAATACTTATGGTAATTAGCACGTGTGGAGAAGGAGTCTTTAACAGGCTCACAAAACCATCTGTCCTTGCATAGGAGAGGAAGTAGTTAAGAAATTCCTAAGCATGCTTTGTCAGTTGCTAAACCATTAAAATTACTATGCCAGACATAACGATGGTGAAAATGGAAGAGAATGGAAACAAACATTAGAAATGCACTCACTAGAAGTATTCCAAAATAATCCTAAAGGTGTCAAAGTTATTTAGAATCATGCCTGTAAGTGACAGAGCTGAAAGAATTCATCACATTTTTATAAACAGTGGCTGGAGACTCACGAAGTTACTACTCTTATTGCTGGAACATACATCCGATATAGCAATTTAAGTAAAAATGTTGTTTGGGGCCTTTTTCCAAATCCTATTATTCCTAGCAAGACAGTGAACTCCCAGTATTAAGATACAAATCTTACAATAATGTCATAGCAATTTTATTTTGGCATTGAATAATCCACAGTTCCAAATTCATTGTTAACACAACTAAAACAAAGTCAAGAAAAATTTGTTCTGAGACACTTAACATAACAGTCAGAAGTTTTAGTTCTAGTAATCCAAAATATTCTTCCATATTATCTTTAAAATATTTGAGATGGAAATGTGTGCATGCTTTGTAAAACTATGTAAAGTGCATAATGATGGCATTTGCATTGGTGGTAAAAAGATACTACTAACAAGATTTCACATCTTTCAGATAAGCAGGCTTGGTATTCTAGAAATAGCTGACATTCCTCATCACCAGCCAATTCAGGAAATTAATTCAAAAAGGATATTTCAAAGAAGATTTGCTTCAAACTTTTTTGAATAGTTTGAAGAGAAGGTACGTGATTTTCCGCTGTTTTATGTAGGTCATTTAAGCTACTCCAGAGTCTATATAATCAAAATAGAAGCAAAATAGAAGCATTTTATATCAACTTTGAAAATATATTTTTATTCACATTACATCTGTTCATGTGTAAAGGATGTGGCTCACAAGTCAAAGCAATAAAACATCATTCACTTCTCATTCTGCCATAAGCAAACTGTGCAGCAGAAATGAATGGCTCTATAGGCATGCAATTGCCCCTGTGTGTTCTTCCTCTTCTGCAGTCAGCTGATGGGGGTAGCTATTTGTGTGTACTAAGTGGAAATTCTCTCATGGTGCTTCAACACATCTGTCAACATGTACTGGACAAGTGCGGCTTTTTTTCTGCAATGCCTGGACTATGCAGTATCAACTAATAAAAAGTACAACAGGCATGTTTACGGTATATTATACTTAAATATTTTTAGCTATGTTTATATTATGCTGGAACAATTTTGATTTCCATTCATCAGCTTCCAAAATTGCAGAGACTTATTTATCACCAATTGTTGAAGTTAAGCATTTAACTAGATTTAAGGCATGTAGGATAAAATTACTGCAAGTAAAGACTGAAGTGTTACAAAAACTGTTCTTCTGGATATAGAGCCCACTGGCCAAGCATTGGATTGGATATATGTCAAAGTAGAAAAAGAGACAGAAAGGAACAAAATCTCTGAAACTTGAGTACATGAGGAGCAAAGGCCTTTAGCAGCCATGATGAAATTCTTGTAGATATGCCAGTGTGTTTAGAGAATTTGTCTTTCTCAGTATTGTGCAACTCATAAAATCACAGAAAAGTCCAGGTTGGAAAGATCAGCTGAAGGTCCTCCAGTTCAGAACAAGCCTAACCTTAATATGAGATTGTGTTACTCTGGGTTTTGTCTCAAGTGTTGAAAATCTCCAGGGATGGAAATTCCTCGACCTCTATGCAGCCTGCTTCAGCACTCACCATTCTTCTGGTGGAAAATATTGTCCTTAGGGCCAATTGGAGGTTTTCTAGGTGCAACTTGCTTCTCCTCCCTGTTGTCATTGCATGTCCTATCTCTGAGAAGATCCTGGCTCTTCTTTCTGGGCAACTGTCCACAGTGTCAGAGCACAGTGAGGGACAGTGTTTCCCTTGGAACCTGAGGGGCTCCCCATGTGAGCTGACACGGGAGAGTCTCACCAGTGAAGGAAGGCCTGCCCTACCATCCACAGTGAAAGAGCAGGATAGGCTGGGGGCAACCAGGGACAGTCGCTTGGCCAGGTCCACTGTGGTGATGAGGTGAGGTCAAGCTGGGGACAAGAATAATGGTCAGGCCCAATGAGGGTAGCCAGGGTCAGGTAAAGCTCATGATTGCTGAGTGACACAGTGATGAGGCCAGGCTGAGGGCACACTGGGATCATCATGCTGGTTAGTTTCAATATGCCACGTGTTAGATCAGCAGGGCCCATGGCCAGGCACAGGTGTAGCTGTGCCAGAGCTGGGCACAGACAGGGACTGATGGAGCTAGGGAGCTTGATGTGGGGTTCTGGGATGTGGGCTGGGGAGGGACACCAAGTCCCTCAGGGTACTGGCACTTCAGACATTCCAAAACTACCATTAGATGCCTCATTTAACTTGATGAGTGCATTACTTACTTTAAAGTAAAATCAAACACAAAAAATAACAACAGCAAAAATCCATCTTCATCTTACAACATTTATGTACTATGAAAAATTATCCAATTTAAAATTAGGCAATAATGTTGCACTGCTTATGCGGTTTAGTTTTTTCTCCTCCTTCAGCTTAACAAACTAAAAATACACTTCCCAGTGACTAAAAAGTGAATTTCCCTTTCAAACTACCAAGTACAATTCTGGCTTGCTACAGCTGTTGTAAAATGTTTACATAATAGAAATGTTTCAGTTCTATTTTTAAATCATTAAACAATTCCAATTTTAAAGCTAACCTTGTGTTTCTGCCAAATTTGACACGATATTGCCAACTCATTCAGACCGCTCCCCTGCAGGAAAGGACATCGGGTTACATCGGACCACAAACTGAACATGAGTTGACGGTGTTGCACTATTGCAAAAAAAAGCAAACATTTTACTGAGAAGAATAAACAGAATCACCACTGGTAAAACAAGTGAAGTAAACCTCTCTAGTTGGTTTAAGTGAGATTTTGGCTGGCATAACGTGTCCTGTAATGAGCCTGCAACAGCATTTCAGGAGTGTGATTAGGATGGTAAGGCAGAAAACATGACTTGGGAGGAACATGGGAGGCTTGAGGGTCTGGGTAAGAGATATGATAGAATTCAGGGAGAGAAATCTTCTAAAATATCTCTTTCCTTTAAAGAGGAAGAAACTTTTCTACATCAGTTGGTAACAGATCGACTAAAGATCTTGATTTGGGCAAGTCTGATATGGAGTACAAGTAAAGTCCTAAACAACAAAAAAAAAAGTGTTTACTATGATGCTTTCATCAGGATGCAGGATTTCCCCTTCTCTTCTTCTAAACAAGTTGCACTGGAAGCTGACTTCCCCAGTGCAGTACCACAGGAGATCCCAGAGTCTGCTGTAGTTCAAGCAATGGTTTGACAAATTCCAAATCCTTTGATCAATGGCAGCCCAACACAAGGCCTCATTAATAACCACTTCAGTAACTGGGAAATCTTTCCTTTTCCATATGTTCTCCTCACTGTTGGATTGCCAAAGCAGGCTGCGAGGTCTCATTTTTTGCAGCTAACAACAGGTTGAGACATGAAGGCAAATGAGATGACATCCAATGCTCCTTCTAGTCACTTTTTCTAGGACTATTTCACATAGAGGACTTTTCATATATCTATAATACAACTGGGGATATTTGACAGACAAAGATTCATTAAACAATTCAGTGGGGGGAGCAGGAGGAGAGACTGGGGGGTCTTCAAGAACGGCTACTTCAGAAAAATCTTGAGCAGGAGTTTTGACACTGTGCTGTATGAACCATTTGGGAGGAAGAATGGGGTGCCTGCCAGAACAGCAAAGCCACTGTAGGACTCTTACTGGTTTATTTGAATGTGGGTTAACTCTTTCAAAAATACCATTATCATATACTCAGCCATAGCAAAAATAAATAAATTAAAAAAAAAATCTGCCAGTTAAAAAGATTTTGTTAGCTTTATTATACAGTGCAGTCTTCTGGAATAATCACCTCCCACTGCAGGTGTAATTGTTGAGTATTATTCCTCTGCGGTTCAAATACTGCATACAGTCAGTATTAAAAGTCAGGGACACATTATCATAAGAGATGGGTATGGTTTTGTTTCTATTAGTGGTTGAACATGATGAACAGAAATAATAATTTGGGGAAGACAGGAGGAAATTTGTACAGCAAATACTGCAGCAAATTGTTTCTGAAATCTGGTTATGCAAGGGATAATACGGCCACTTTGACTTTCGCCTGAATTAGCTGTTACATTGCATACCTTTAACAGCCGGAACAAGGTGAGTCAGGACAAGTCCTTAGGAGGGGTCAGATGTCACAGCTGTTACAGTGATTCCTGGTGTAAACTAGAGAGCTTTTTTCATTTTATTTTTAAATAGATAATGTTGCAACACTGAGATAACAATTACATCAGCGTACCTTGCTCTCTCTGGAACAAAAGTATCACCTTTGTTACCATTCTATCTGAATGGTTTCAGCCTACCTGCAAAGAAATGGAAAAAGAAAACAACAAAAAAGGAAGTTTCCATTTTGCTTTTTATTTTTATCACGACCAAAGGAGGCCTGCAGCGTGGGCCTGATGTCCCTGATACGCCTATTTAAGGTAAAATTCAGGACTTAGGCAGGAATTGAGCTATCCAGACAAGCCTCAGGAAGGTTGGATTGTTAGTCACAGAGGCTTCAAGTCTGAAATTTGTTCAAAACCTGTTATTAATACCACTCTTCACAATGATTCCTGAGGCGGTGGAGGTTGGGAGAGGTTTATTTACTGAGCTTGCTGCCGACTAGCTAATCAAGTTTCAAGAAGCATAACATGGAACCATTCCAACTTCCCTTTGTTAATTAACCCCAAGTGAACTTTTAGGAGCTACTTAACAGGAAATTTGGAAAAGGTCAGGTTCTGGGAGAGCCTCTTTAATAAAAGATGAGGTAGCAGGATGGATACAAGGCCTACAGATTGAATGCAAGGAGATAAGTTTAAAATAGTTTCAAAGTTGTCATCTTTGTTGCTGCATGACATTGCAGCATCAGAGTAACAGCAAAAACCTCAATCCCTGAGTAGTTTTCTAGGCATTAATTTAAAGCTGTGTGCTTCCTCTGTCATGGCCGCAGCATCCATATAAAAGTTATTTCTGTTTACATCAATGAATCAGGAAGAACACAGCCACAGCCCTATAGCCCACAAACAATTTTAGGACATGTGGCAAACAAATCCAACAGACAGTGGCACAATCTGGACCACCGCTTGTCCTGGACTGCTCTTCTCTGCTCTCCATCCCTCCCAGCCGTAGGACTGCTGCTCCTCCCCTCCCTGAAGCTGATAGCAGCTCATGCTGAGCACTGCACTGAGCTGTACAGCCGACCCCCTCCAGAGAAGGGTATATTTCACCGGTGATTAATAATAACATAATGAAAGCGAAGCTCGGTTCCTGTTAGGGCAGGCAGCCCCGGCTCCGCGCTCAGCTGAGGCCGTAGGAGCGCTCCCGGCTCTGGGCCCATCTGGGTGCGGTTCCGCCGGTAGCACCGCGCTCAGCACCTGCAGGCATCTAGCAGCTTCGCTCCCGGGGCCGCCGCGTCATCTTCTGCACAAAAATAAGCGTGAGGAGGCAGGAGCGCTGTCGCAATTCCTCCTCAGCAGGGATTAGGGAGCAGCCTGTTGCCGGCAGCGCTCGGCGTTAGACGCAGCGAGGCGGGGAGCGGCCTCAGCACCGAGGCCTTCCCCCTCCCGGAGGGGGTTGGCCGCCCCGGCCGGGGTGCGCCGGTGGGTGACTCAGCGCGGTGCCCGGTGACCCCCGCCTGGCGGCGACGCCTCGTAGCGGCTCTGCCCCCTCCTTCGCTCCCTCCCCCACTCTCTCTCTCTTTCTCCGCAGGATCATCCCACCCCGCCGGGCGGTCACCTCAGCAGGAGGAGTCGCCGCCGTTTTGCCTCCGCTCCCGCAGGACCTGACGGCAGTACGCCTCGCCGCGCCGAGCCCGTCGCCATGCAAGCAGGGAAGGCAGCCGGGAGCCAGGAGGGTAGGCCCTTACAGCTCACCATGAAGAGGGGCTACGAGGTGCTCCGCGACCCGCACCTGAACAAGGTAGGGGCAGGTGCCAGCCCTCTGCCCTCCGCCGCCTGTCTGTGGGCCGGGCCGTGCCGGGCGCTTCCCCTCTTATGGAGCCTGCAGCTGGGCTCTGCCGCTCCCTGGGCTCACTCTTCCTCGCTTCGCAGAGCGGAGCAGCAGCACTCGAGGAGGATGCTGGTGGGCTTTCACGTGCGGGCGTGCTGCTGCGCTGCCAGCTGCAGTGCTTCCCGGCCTCCCATCCACTGCGCCCTGCTCTGCTTTCTGGGGCAGCGTGCGCGGTGCGGCCCCCGCGGGTACCGGAGGGCTTTTGTCACTGTGTTTTTGCTGCCAAGTCCAACGCCCGTTCCCCTTGACCAGCATCAGTGGATGCACTCCGCTTGTGGGAGATGCAGTAGCACAGGGAAACCTGTTTATGGCATCTCTCATGCACTTAAGGCACACTCAGCTTGATAAACTTTGTAAACATGTGAAATGACTTGGACTAAGAGAAAAGGTGAGTATGTATTTGTACAGTGCTGATACAGCTGTGGTGTTCAGATAACAAAATACTTCACTGGCTTGCTGGGCCTTGGATTTGCTGCTGAAATGAAATACGGGGAATGTCAAAGGTAGGCAATAAGCCTCACATAACACATGAGACCTTGGTTAAGCCCATAGCCACAGCTTTGTCCTTGTGTGTTAGCTTTACTGCTCGGCTTCTGTTTGTGTTCCGACTGGTACCTCTGCTTTAAAATGTATATACAGTCATTTTGCTTACTGCCAAGTTGTATGAATTGACAAAAACTGTGTCTTCAGCCTTACCGGAGAGGTTGACTCATCAGTAAAAGCTCTATGTATTAGTTGGATGAATGGCGCTTCTATTAGTGCGTGTGCTTGGATACACAGTTTCCTCAGCGGGTGTGTGGTGTCTGTGTGTGTCCCTTGAGGTCAGGTAAAATGGAAATTAACCAAAAGGTGAAAATCCCAGGAAGAACCAACGAGCGGCTGCTTCACTTGGGATTGCTTTTAGCAGTTGCAGTGTTCATGGAAGAGAATCGTTCAGAATAACCAAGGATGACTCATTGCTACCTTTTCCCCCTCAAACGTCTTTCCCTTGAACTGCATAGCTGCAGATGAGATGCTGAAGATGAAGGCTCATAGTTAATTTCTTGGCTTAGACTTTACTCTTCCACTTCTCTTAGCTGTGTTATGGCACGCATGCTGCATAACAGAGAAGCTGGGAGATGTATTTTTCCAGCCACCTTCTCCCAGCTCATAGAACCTTCTGAAAGGTGCAGGAAAGGTTGGCTTACATCTCCATGCTTGCCTGCAAGGAAAGTCAGGTCCGTGGCCAGGAAAGGACAAGCAAGCTGGTTTTGAGATAGGTGACCTTTGGTAGGTATGGATATATCATATCTTACAAGATATGTAAAGGCAGTGAATTAAAAAAACAACAACAACTGGAGAGCTCAACTTGGTTACCTTTCTAATGGTTTCTGATAGCCTGCATGCATGGGAGCTGGTACTCCACGTTCACTTTCGGGTGCCAAGGCTGTTAAACAAGCATCAGATAGTACAGAAGTCAATCTGAAGCTGACAAAATATCTCCTTTAATGATTCTAAAGTACAGGACTTGTTTGCAGTTCTGAAGAAGTGCCAGAACTTTTTGCTATCTCATGGGCTCTGTTTAAGGGCTACAGTTGCTTGGTATCAGCACTTTCTTTTAGGTACTGTGCCAGTTCCAATAGTCTTATTTGCACACACTTGGCAAAAGTAGCCAGTGAGCACCAAGCAGTAGTATCTATCTGTGACCTAGAAAAGCTGTAGAAAAGTAAGACAAGATGTGTGTTCATTACTACTTGAATCTTGTGTGATACTCCTTGTCTCTCTTCTGTAAGTAAAATTCAGTTTTTTGCAACTTACATTGCCAACTTCAGCAAGTGAAAGCTAAACACTGAAGAGTTGTTTTCAGGGATTCTTCAGCCGTAACCATTGGCCTGGCAAGCAAATAAAGCTCAAATGTGTGTGCTATATGCAGAAACCTACAGCTTGAGTCCTCAAATAGTATCTCCATTTTATCAGAGAGATTTAAAGGAAAATTTTATGAAGAATCATTTATACTTGGACCTCTTTAAAAAATAGAGGTAAGAGGACATAAGGAGCATGGCTTTGGATACCTACTGGCACCTAGTGCTCTGCTCATCCAGTAAGGAAGATGGATTTCTGCACACTCAGCGCGTTTATCACGTTTTATACTTAACCTCAGTGGCTGGGAAAGGTGAGAAGGAGGGCTGTAGGAATGTCAGGGTAAACATCCGAATTTCTTCTTTTCCCTTCTCTTCTACCTTGACAAAATTTCCAGACACAGAAGAACACACGTAACACTGAAATATGTCCTTCACAATTGAGTTTTCAAATCTCTTATTTTTCACGATATAATTCACAAACCTACAAACTTAGTAGGGTATGGCTGGATTATTATTTGATTTTCTTTCTTTTGGAGTGTTTTGCCCAGGTAAGAAGCCATTTCTTCTTTCTTTTTGGTGCATCAAAAATCACATGGGACAGCAGATCTTAGCACACTGAGTCAATTACATGAGGACACACAATTATGTAAGGACACAAGTCTAAGCCTATGAACAATAGTCATGGTTCATTTTATCTGATATTTTTAAACTCTATGGATCCATAGCATCCTTAGAAACTTATAACTTTTTTCTTGCACAACTAAACGCAATGTGAGTAGGAATTACAGGGAAAACAAATGGAGTTTTACTTCTTTTCATTGAAAAGAACTGCATTAGGAACTTCTGGCAGCAAGCTGTATGCTCCTTAAGCTGATGAGTTACAGCAGTATGACAACAATTGGCTCTTTCCTCCTGTAAATCTTTCATTTATGCTTTACTCAATATGAGGGCTATTTTTAAGCACATAAATCATAAAGACAGTTTATGCTAAACTTTCAACTCACATTTAATTTTTTACCCTAAAATATTGTTTAAACAAGTCATAGTTTCCCTTAATCTGCTTATTTTCAAAATCTTGATGTGAAGATATGCAAACATGTATTTTAATACCAAACTTTTCAAATAGTCTTAATTGGTTGCCAAGTCTAAACGCTTGCCTGGTTGAGAAACTGGGCCATTCGGGGACTGCTTTTATATTCCAGCAAAGCAATTCAGTGAGCAGAAAAGAAGCGGTTCTGTTAAATCTAAGTGCTGGCGGCTCTTTCTCTTCACCAGATGCTTCATTTTAACTACTCTCCTTTGACTGACCACTGTCATTGCTAACTGTGGCATGCTTGTAAAATGCTAAAATGCTGAACACCCTCCTCCTTCTTTCCCTTTATTCAATTTCTACTGAAGTGGTGGAGGATTTCAAAACAGACCATTTGATGGGCCTGCTGAACACCTGAGAGTCCCAGATCTCAGTCCCACCTGCAAAGGCAGTGATGTTTTATCCTTAGCACCTCCTATAAGTGAGGCCCTTGGATCCCAAAGTGTCCTCAACTTACTTTTACTTATTTTAATGTTATTATTAGTGGTTGCATGGAGTTGACTGTGAGTCCGTTGGCTCGCTACTGAAATCGCTGTACAACAGCCACCGGAAAAGACCTCTTATCCTAATGTTGTATTTCTGACAGTGGCCAAAATGGATCCCTCAGGAAGAGTAAAAGAATGGGGAGATCAGTTCAGTTGAAAGGAATCCTAAAATCTCATCCAGTCCAACTTATGAAAGAAGACTCTAGTGAAGTTTTCCTAGAATAATAACTCCAGGCTGAGAGAATGAGAAGTTTACGATGAGATTATTAAAGTTTCAGTGCTTGGCTTTCCTATCAGGTTACATGAAGTGCATGCACTGATTTATTGAAAATATATTAAACTTTTGTTTTAATTCAAGCAAAATAATTATCTGAGTTAAACAAACATTTACTTCCTGCTTCACTTCTATGTTTCAGACAGTGGGATGAGAATGCTTATGACTTAAGCATTTTGTTCTGTGTACAGTTGTTTCACTGAAATCAAATTTGATTCGATGTAAGAGAATACAAATATAAGAAGCTGCTCTAACAAAATCTATGCTTTTACTGAATACTAAGCAGTAGAATTCTTTTCTCCTTCTGCTAGTAACATTCATGTTTTCACTTCTTAAACTTGTGAGCACTTTGAGTCATCTACAGTGGTCTGTGTTCACTTTCACCTTAGCTGATATTCCGAGAAGAAAACTGATAAATCTGGGGATGAAGGAAACAAAAACACTCTCTAAAATGATCTGTTAGAAGCATTTGTATTAACTTGTAAAATAGGTTTTCTGCAGGTTATTTAATACCATATGGGATGATTTCAGGTTAAGTGCTAGTAGGCATGACAACTCTTGGAGGATTATTTTGTTTTTTGTCTATGTGGCTGCTGATCATTCTCACAATCTTCCACCTCCTTTTCCCTTATAGTAATTTTGCTCTTTACAACACCGTAGTTTTTAACAGTAATATTTCCTGACCACCTGGCAGAGCTGTTCAGGTGCTGATAGGGATAAGCACATGCTGTTTTTATTTTTTGTCTTTGACATGACTAAATGATAGTATGGTTATTTTAGTACAGAAAGCTTCATCAATCTGGTCTTTGTCTGGAACCTTTTAGAGTGAAATTTTATTGATTCCGCCTTTGTGTTATGTGAGCATAATTGTACTGCTCTATTATGAGGGCCTGTGAAATGGGACTTATTTTTCCGTGGAAATAGCATCCTGAAAGAGGGAGTTCTTCATGTGGGAGTTTTGTTCATACCTGAGCTGTTTGCTGTTTAAAAGCCATGACCGTAAGTTGTAGATTGGCAGAACAGCAGCTACATAGGAGGTTTGTTTTTTGAGGGCAAGGATGTGAGCTCAGTGGTAGCTCACGGTTACCTACTGTGTGGTTGGGTGAAGAGGTTATGACTCTACCCCATGTATTCTTCATTCTTGAAACACAGTTTCTCTGTGGATAAAGTTAACTTGCATCTTGAATTGTATATGACTTCCACGTCCTAGTTTCCTGTTGATCTTTTCACTGCCTGCTCTTGCTGTGGTTAGGAAAAATCTGCATTTTATGGAGTGCAAGGAAGGAGCTGTGATGCAGGACTATTATTGTAGGAACTCTTTTATTTACAGTATGTGTGGAAGGGCTTTTAAAAAATATTTCTGCTCTTCGTTCCACATCTCTTACTCTCTTGTTTCAAGACAGGTTTGTCTGCATAAGCAACATTTGATGCAAATATGAGTGACTTCCCATAGCTGCTACTGCACTCTACATTACTATGCTACAATGTTTGGACAGGGGCAGCTTGTGGTGACTGCCTTACCCAAGTTACGAGGACATTCTCCCTGTCTGAACAGGACAACTTTGTGTGCAAGAGACAGCCCCTCTGCTGGGGCATGGGGTGGTCTGGGAGCTGTACAATTGAGACCTGGGGCCATTTTCCTTGCTAAACTTCTGAGGGAGGGAAGAGGTCCAATTTCCTATGCTGTGTGTGTGGAGGATGTTCTGTGTAAGGAAAACTGCAGGCTATTTTAGTCACTGTTGAAGGCAAGATGCTGTGGAGAAGGCAAGATGCTGTGGATAATAGCCTTCCACAGCCCATTCTGTCAGGCTTGGTGAGGATGAGCTCTGAACAAGCGGATCGTTGGGTGTGGTGCCAACTCATCTCTCCACTTGTCCTCTGTTTTGCAGTAGCAAGTTGAATGGAAGAGCCCTGAGAGAGACCAGACTTGTCTGCTAGAGCAAGAAGCCAAGCAGGGCCAGAAGTGAAGGTCCAGGATGAATACAGAGACTAGAAATAACAAGGCAAAACCCCTGCTAGCATGTGAAGTGTCTTTATTAACTATGTCTTCTGCATTAAAGAATCTCTGCTAGAAGGTGAGATAACCCATACAGTCAAGCAGGGCAGAGCCCAGCACTTTTTGTGGAAAGAGCTTTGGAAGGAGAAAGGTCAATAGATAGTCCTACAGGAGAAGAAAGGAGTTGGTGATTTTAAGGCTACAAAGGGGTCTCGATAAGGTGCACGTGTTTAAGTAAAGTAAGAATAAAAAAGATGGTAGAGAAGAGTAGGGTGGATCCAGAGAGCTTCTTAAACTGCATGTTCTTGAACTGATTTTATCTTTTGGGAAAATAATAATATTTCAGTTTATTTTTCCATTATATTCTATTTTATGTGTACAGTCTGCAGTGCGCTTTGCCTTCTGGTGCTTTTTTTTCCTGATCAAGTAGGTAAGTTGCAGTGGTTAGCATTATACTCTCTTCTTTCTTTTGGTTTCTGCTTCTTTGCTTGCATTTATGGAAAAGAATGCTGAGTCAGCACGGCAGGAAGAAAGCTCTGTGACTTGAATTAAAAGCAAATAAAATAAATGAGAAGTTATTATGTAGCAAGCTATATATGTATAAGCTGCTAGCAACTGAAAGCTGATATGAATAGTCACAAGAAACTGAAAGAGTTGTTTTGCTGTGAAGTTGTTTCAGGCATTAAAAGTAGTTTTGCTTGTGTAATTTTCTTGTAAACTTCAGTAACTAAAAGCAAACAAACAAACTCGACTCTTTTTCTTGAGACTACTTGAATAGCAACTGTGCTGGCACAGAGCACCATCCAAGCAGGATTTGTGTATTTAAAGCAGATTAGATGTGGCTCTCTACAGTAGGTTTTATAGAGAAGCTGGAATGGCATACAACTTGTGGGTTTTTTAATTTCATTGATGGATGCTTAAAATAAGTATGATCAGGCTTGCTCAGAAATTGAACTTCTATCTAGGTAAAATAAACTGAAAAGAATATGCTTTCTGCAGTAAACACATCTTGGAGTCTATATGTTCTTATTTTGCACTCTTCCCTTCATGCATTAAATTCTGCTGTATCAGTCATTTGTACTGAACTGTTTCTGGAGAAGACAGAAGTTGCAGCTGTGGCAGACGCAAGCTTCTCCTCCTACCCTGCTTCCCTCTTGAGGAGCTGAGGAAGTGAAATGCGTGTGACAGTGGTGTTTGTTACTAACCTGTGACCCAAAGTTGAATTGTGCTTGGTGGTTAAGTACTTGTACACGTGCAATCTTTGCTATTCATACTTTTCCCTTTCCTTTTCTGACTGCACAGTGATTCAGATGTAAGCTGTACATTTGGTGCATAACTGACTTGTGGTGGCTGATGCAGGGGTTCTGTGCTGAAGGCCTCATTGCTCCACATTCAAATGACTAAGCCACAGGGGCTGTCTGCTCTCATGCTTGATGTTATTGATGGAGGTCCAAAACATCGATCCCAGAGAGCTCTGAGGTCCAGTGTAGCAGGAAGAGTAACATAAAAAATAGGGAAAAGGGTGAGAACAGAAAAAAGAGCACTGCTGGCTGTGTGTGCTTGTGTGCACACGGTGGTCTGTTCAGCCCCTGTATCTGAAACAAAGAACAAAGAAATTGTATTCTGTGAGCACTGGTAGGAGTTAAACAGTTAGCATGTGTTGAAACCTATTGGGCTTTCTTCTTACTTTGCTAGGTAGTAGTGTTTGGCACGGTGGAGTGCTTTTTAAAAAGATAAGCAAGCCGGTTGCATTCCTTAAGCACAGGTGCAGCGTCAGGGAGGAACCAGCATCTGCTAAGTGCCAACTGGTGAATAATAGATGTCCATTTGTGTTCATGTATCCATTGTCCTCATTCAGTGCTGACTGAGATCTGCCTGTTGAGACAAGTACCTGTGAACTTCTGACCCAGAGATGTGCATGCATGCCTGTCAATGGGGCATGGAACTGAATATGAAGAACTCTATTTTTCATGGTGTGGTTACTGTGATATCTCAGCAGTGCTTAGATGTCTCGGGCATCGATGAGTTGAATTGCAAGTGGATATAAATTAACCTGGATCCCTTGGCTTCCATGAATAGTGGTTTATTTGATTTCAGTGTAATACACATGATTTTTGTTTAAAAAGATGGTGATTTGTGAACTTCTTTTAAAAAGACTAAAAAGACTTTTTCCAGTCAAATTAGCTAGGCCGTCATTGGAAGGCTCAATCCTATAGCTTCTGAAAATTAAAAAGAGATTTCATAACATGTAGTAAGTTAGTAGGAATCTTAAGACTACCTTAAGGGATTGTCAAGATTATGTACATTCAAGACACCTCCAGGAGTCTGAACAACCTTGACATACAGCCTGTGGAATCTGGGTTAGAACATAATTGCAAGTGAGGTCATAGCTTTTTACAGTGATGATGCATACATGTAGGGTGATATTTGTGAATGATTAAGGACTTAATTCTGATGCTGGTTTTAGTAGTTTAAAATCAGAATAAATTAATGGTAAAGGGCTGCAAGAGGGGATACTGCTGCAAAACTGACACAAAATGAGCACTGGTGTGTTAATCCTACAATAATCCTCCTTTGCCACCTTTAGAGTCTGAACCCCATTAAGCTCCACAGACTTTTAAGGCCTAATTCCAAGGAGCCCATCTAGTAGCAAAGTTTGAAATATGTATGTAGTGTGCAGGTTAAATAATTTTTTTGACTAATCAGATCTTTCTGAGATTAGAAAGGCTATAGTCTCATTTTATCTAGAATGGTTAAAATTAAACTATCTTGATTTTTAATAAAATAATGAAGATAACTTTAGTAACTTTAAACTTCAGGGAAAAATATGCTGTGGAGGAATCTAAACATTATTCTGTTATAAAACAAATCTCCATGTTAATTTTATATTTGAATTATCTTGTGTATTACTTTTTTAAGGAAATTATTTAAATAGAAACCCTCTTAACTGTATTCATAAGAAAACAAGTTTTGTTCTTATCATAGTTTAAGCTTTGCTAATGTAATGCGTTGCATAATTCAGGAAGCAAAAATCCTGACTTAGTAGAAGGTGAAGGTCACAGGGCACCCTGGAGAGAGTTCTTGCATGCACCATGTACTTTCTGTTGAAATCAGTCTCTGTAGTTTACTTGAATACTATTCCCTAGTCCTGTGTGAAACACAACACTGATTGAGGTTGTTTACAAAGCAGAGGAAGTGCAGAATAAACACTTTATAGATGCATAGATACACAGTGTAGAACTGGAAAAAAAAAAAAACATCAATTGTCTACTGATTTGAATACTTAGGACTTTTGGAAATATGTCAGGACATAATTGTCTGGTATAAAAGTTCAGAATGCGAATTCATCACTGTTTTGCTCTTAATATGAAAGCATAGGGCAGCAACACATTTTATCATTGCATGTTTATGCTTAGGTTTTGCTTACTTGATTGTTAAAGTAGCAACAGTTGCATGTTTCTAGCTTAGAAAAAAACTAATTTTTTCCAATAATTAAGTTAGTGTTAAAACAGAAGTCACTCTTCTGCATTTTTCCTCACATATTCATAACACAAATACCCCTACAAGTGATATGAAAAATTACAAAGACATTTTGTTCAATAAAACTTTGTTTAAATACACTCAGTCTTCAGTTCTGAGTTTGTATTTTGGATCAATCTATCTTGTTAATGGATAGCATGTACCTTACTATGAAGTTTAAATGATTTTGGCATCTGGTTCAGACTGAGATATCTCAGATTAGCTTTCTTCCCCCTGTCCTCAATGAGTGATACATTTTCAAGTTTGCTTCTGAAATGGAGATATGACAGTATTGTATGTGTGCTTTTCAAGAGCAGAAAATAGTTGTTATGAAGTACACGTTTGCCTTTGTAGGGAAGGGAATTATAATTTTGTCTTTCACTAACGGCATTTAAAAAGTCTTTGCCTTAAGTCTTTACTGGAGACAAATGCAGACCTATGACGACAAAGTACATTATAATGTTTTCAGTAATAGCCTTTATCTGACTTACTGGATTTCTTCCTCTAGGTATCTGACCTTAGAAAGCAGATCTGTCTGTAGAGATATGCTTACAAAATAGACAGTAAAACCTCTTTAGGTGAATAGTACAAATGAGCTCTCTTTTTACAGATAGAATTCAAAATGGGAGAATATTGCAGAGCTAAAGTAAAATGAATACGCGAGTCTGTGAAGCACTGAAACTTGATTTTTATTTGGCTTGAATCTGTTGAATTGCAGTGCAGTGTTATTTTGGAAGATTTGGGCAGGAGAGGAGCACCTGACACAGAAAGCCTATCTATAGGTACATAGGTACTTTTACAAAGGTATTGACGGCGCTCTTGCATCTTTGTTTCTTACACACACTTCTCTGCTCTGTCTCTTCTTAAGGTCTGAAGTGAAAACTACTAGTTGATAAACGTAATCCTCAAAGATATGTAACCTGAGTTTATCAACTACATTGTTTTCTTTAAGCAGAGGCTGGATAAGGCCTTCCTCTTGCTTGTGTGATAGGGGACTTGGAATGTTAATTTATTTATTAGGTCATTCAAGGGTCAGATACAGAAATGAGGAATACCCCTTATATTAACTTGATAATTCTGAAATGCCTTTCACTTTGTTTACAGCATACAAATCCTGTCTTAGGTTTAGAACTCTGCTGTGCAAAAACTAAATTTGTTGACTGTGGATGAGAATATTCAGTGTGTTTGTATGAACAGATATCAGGAAAGGTAACTTACATGCTTACTGCTTTTTTTTCTGCTTTGAAAATAGCTTTCGCCACACACCCTCAGCAGCTACTTGAAAACACCACTTTATCTAAACTCAGGAAAAGCAGAAGATCTCATTTTGCATTTCACCAGAGAAATTAACCAGTCCAACTTAGCCTTGGAGCCGCTGGCGTCGGGTTAGCCAGCAAAACAAAAGTGTTCCAGGTCAGGACCTGGCCTGAAACTGCCCTGCTTTTCTGCCATACTGGAGAGAAAACTCTCTGCCTCCTGAAGTAAAGTGATAAACTTAAAGTAGAACATAAAAAAAAAAAAAAAAAAAAAAGCACATCCTTCTGAGATGTAATTCTTACCCACACATGCACACACAAATACACAAAAGATAAAGAGAGAAACTCTTTGAACTAAGGCAATTTCCTAAACTTCTTATTCACATGTAGGTTCTGTCTTCTGGAACTAGGGTTACTGATTCCTCCAATTATTTTTCTGCAGTAGAGATGTAGAAGGTAAGCATGGGCAAGAAGAGTAGATGAATATGGGAAAAAGGACAATTTATTTGTCATAGTGTTCCACTAGCAGTTAAAACAGTGTGACCAACAGTCACACTTTCTGGTTTACTTTGAGGTGT
This sequence comes from Pavo muticus, assembly GCA_016647715.1. NCBI lineage: Eukaryota > Metazoa > Chordata > Aves > Galliformes > Phasianidae > Pavo > Pavo muticus. The sequence goes on along the minus strand of JACDJE010000243.1, from coordinate 442,563 downwards.
ATTTCAAAAACTTTTATTTTAAATTTGAGGGCTATTTAATGAGTATGGACACACACTTTTTCCACCCCTTTTGTGAGATCTACTTCTGCAAGAGAGACAGAATATTTTAGTAAGTTGGGCACTGAACTGGAAACTAGGTCAGTAATTTTGCTTTCTCATCTGAAAAAGCAAGCAGCATTTGAGAATTTTTCTGAATGAAAAGTGGTGTAAGCTATTTGATATTGTGAGGTGAATCTTGTATTTCAGTGATCTTCCTGGGAGTTCCACTGTTGTTCTGTCTTACCTTCTCATACTACTACAGGAGAAATTTTTCTTTTGTCCCAGCCTCATACAGCACATGAAAATGCCATGCTTCATTCTTCTAACTGTTAATGTCTTAAGACTCCGTCTAATCTATATAGTTCTGATAAATTTTGTCCATATCCTTCTACCTACTGCCATACTGTAATTACACTTAGAGAGTGTATTAGTGGATGTGCAGCCTTCTGTCCATGCAGTTTCCTAGATCCATGGAAATCCATTTAATAGGATCACAGATTATGGCCAGTGTTGAATGCTGGGAGGGAGAAGGCTGGTCTGAATAGGCAGGAACAAATGATCCATCTGTGTAGCTAGACCTGCTCCTGGCTTCGGGCCAGGCTGTGCCACATACGGATTAGTTCCAATTAGATGAAGCGGTAGCTGACCCTTGGCTACCTTCTCCGAGCCTTCTGGTCCTGGGCAGTGCTGGTAAGCGTCACATCCATTCCAACTAAGTGGTAAGAAGAGGAGAGAAAGTATTCAGTATTGATATGCTGAATGCCCAAAGAAGCACAGATCAATACAGGCAAAACCTTCAGTTAATGACTAGTTGGTAGTTTTTAATTCAGTGGAAATTCATTCCTTCAGGAAGCTAGAATTCATGATTCCAGGACTTAAATACACGTGATTATGTGAACAAAAGCTGTCTTTCTAAGGGTATATTTAACTGAAGACTTTGCTAGTTATCGAATGGGCCAGGTGATACAAATTTGAAAAGAACTCTTTTCCCACACTTTGGATTCCTGTGTTGACTACCCAAAGAAAATGTCTTGCATTGAAAATGTCAAAATGCTGAATAAAACTTCTGCCATACTTCACGTAGTGGGAGGTTGCTATTGCTCACAAAGACATCTTTATTTTTCTTTTCAGAAACATGGTGATACAATGCACTTATGTCCTCTAAAGTGCAGGAGCTGCACTTTCTTTTTTAGATGATTTGTTAGGGCATTCTCATCTTGTTTCTTTAAATACCTAGCAAAATAACTTGATCAAGGTCTAACAACTAGAAAACTGAATTCGTTTTCATGTCAAAATATTGAATTCTGTTACGGATTTTCAAAAGTGATGAGAAGGGTGAAGCTTCTATGTAGACAGCAAAGCAATAAGGCAGTAGTTACCCATATGGCTGTGGGAAACTGAGGCTGGACCTGCTACATAGTCTGTTTTGCATTCTGTGAATCTGTTATCCATAGGAAATCTTGTCACTGAAAGATAGATTTTGTTAATTTCATTTAGGAGCTGTGGGTGTTGGAGTCTAAGTACTGATGTGAGAAATCCAACTCAGTTTGAAGGTGGTGAGACTAACACTAGTTTTCCTATTTGTCCTCTTTTTCTGTTGACAATACATGTTATAGGCAAATGATTTTTGGTTTGCAGTGCCAAATATATGTCTGTGTGAGCTCAACCTGTTCTGAGGCATGGTGTGAAGAGAGTCTCAGCCTATCAATCACATGTTCTTCCATTCTACCTTATGCCTGGAAATCAATAATTAAAGGCAAGTTAGCAAAGGAGAGGTATTGTCAAATGTGACATATAGGACAGGAATAACCTAATCACAACAGCATGTCCTGGGTTTTAAATGAATACCTTCTAATCAAAATTAGTCCTCCTTTAGTTTTCCATGCTAAGGAACTTGCAAAGAGCGTCCTTTATGACCTTTTACTGTGGTTTAAACTGCCCATTTTATTCTACGATCTGGCATTTTATCTGTCTATTAAGTCCTGTCAAAGCATGTTAGTTTAATTTTGTGGAAGAATTGTTTGTATATGTTTATTGCACTGTAGTTGGCCTATCTCAATAAGCTTTTCCAATGCTTTGGCTCAGAATCAGCTGGCTTACACAGATGTGTGAGACTAACTTGTGCGTGCATTCAGGTTTTTTTCCCCTGCCTGTCTCAGAGTAATATCAGCAACAATAAAACAAACCATTTGAAATGAGAGCACCTGGCATTCCTGAAAACAAGGTGTGTATGTTATTTTTCTGAATTTTTTTACAATGGCTGTGGTTCTAAAAAGTATAATGCCTCATGAAATGATGCTTTGTTGCAGCCTATGATCACTGTGGTTGTCCCTATACTGAACAAACAACAGTTTAATAATTTTTTTTATAGGCTGCACTCTACAACAGATGCAATCTGAGTGCCTTGTAAAGTAGGGTGATCACTTCCCTCAGTCCATGCTCCCATTATTAGCAGGAGCATAGCATACTACAGCCCAGGATACTGTTGGCCTTTTTTGCTTGCTGGTGGCTCCTTCTTTGGTCTGCTGCCTACTAAGGCCACCAGACCTTTTCCAATAGAGCTGCTCTTCAGCCAGCTGGTCAGTCACCAAGCCTGTAACATTGCAATCTGTATTGTTTTCTTTCAAGTTTCAGAGCTTTGCGTTTGTCCTTTTTGAATTTCATTATGTTTCCATCAGCCCATTCCTCCAGGCAAAGATCTTGTGAAAGGCAGCCCTTTTCTTGCCTCTATCCATGATTCTCCCCATGTAGATGTCATCTGCAGTCTCAATGAGTGTGTGTGCCATTACCTTTTCCAGGTCACTGGCAGAGATGTTACACAGGACAGATCTCATTACAGACTCCTCCACTTCTAATGGCCTCCAGGTGCATGGAATGAAACCAGACTAGATGAAGTTTGATAGGACATGTGGGTGTTTACCCCTTTTATTTTTGGGTGCCTGTGAAAGTCATGTCCCACTGCATTGAAGTTTTGCTGAATGTCCCAGATACTTCCAAAAAGGTTTGAAGCAATCCTCATGGCACTGACTCACCTTCCCTGCTGTGGTCTTGGCTGCAGAGCCCCAAAAAGGTTGTGCAGGCCTCAGTCACCTCAGTGTATGGAGAAGAAACTCATCTTCTCTAGCTACATTAATTATTGTGCTTGCAAGAGATAGGAATGAATGTAGAAGATATAAAGTTTGGTTAATTATTTTAGAAATATATAAAAATTGGACCTGCACTTGACCTAATCAATTATAATAAGGTAGAAATAGCACAAAACATCTTGGTTGTTCAGAACCTCTACTGACCAGGAACCTCTTTTTAGGGAGAAAGCCAAAATCTGCTGCTGTTAGTCCTCTTAGAGCTATAGGCTGTTTTTTCAATTTGCAGTTGGTTTGAACCATATGTAATTCTTTGTGACTGAATAATTCAGAATAATTTAATTATATTATTCTTGCTTATGTTAATGTGTCAGTGGAAATATAACAAGTTCACCATAAAAAAGAATGTGACATTTTTCTCTTCTGAATTCTGTTGAAGAGAAAAACAGAGCACATGCAGTACTCCATGCTCATGTTAAGAATAGATTCTAATCCAATTTCTTATATCTTAATTAATGTGCTTACCCATACAGATTTGCAAATTTTAAGCAAGTAATAAACACTCCGCCATCTGACCTGCAGTTTCAATAGTAAATAGTGTTAATCTGTCAAACAGATGACCACAGTATGTAATTGCAAGAATTTTTTAGGACAGTCTTTAGATCAGAATTCTTAAAATCTGCATTACATTTTTTGGGAGTGAGTTATCTAGTTTAGTTTTTTTTTGGTCTTTTTTGTATGTTTGTTTCTTTGTTGGGAATGGGGAGATTTAAGCATTTTTGTTTGCTTTTTAATTTGTGGGCCCCTCGCTACAGGAAAGACATTGAGGCGCTGGAACGTGCCCAGAGAAGGGCAATGAAACTGGTGAGGGGTCTGGAGCACAAGTCTTATGAGGAGTGGCTGAGGGAGCTGGGATTGCTTAGTCTAGAGAAGAGGAGGCTCAGAGGACACCTCATTGCACCCTACAACTTCCTGAAGGGAGGTTGTGATGAGGAGGGGTTTGGCTTCCTCCCAGGCAACAAATGGGATCCATTGAAGTGGCCAGAAGTTGTACCAGAAAAGGTTTAGATTAGACATAAGGAAAAACTTTTTCTCTCAGAGAGTGGTCAGGCACTGGAATGGCCTGCCCAGGGAGGTGGTGGAGTCGCCGTCCCTGGCAGTGTTCAAGAGGTGTCTGGATGAGGAGCTACGAGATATGGTTTAGTGGCTTGTGGTAGCAATGGTAGTGGGAGGACGGTTGGACTAGATGATCTTGTAAGTCCTTTCCAACCTTGTGATTCTATGATTCTATGAATTTTGGGCTAAATGTAGTCTGAATGGCTGCCTACAACCAGGACATACTGATGGACTCCTGGGACATATATTTATCCTACATACAATATGCTTCTTTCTATTTACATATAGGAAAAACCTTCTCAGTTTGTTGGGAGCAGCATTTATTGTGTGTCTGGATATGAAGGCTGGGTCATGTTCTTCATAGGCCATCAAAATGTTTCATGTTCTGAGTCCGACTGATGAAAATATTTCTGCTGCACTTGGTTTGCCAGTTCTAAAAATCAAGCGTGGCTCAATGCGTAGTCACACTGAATCCTGACATTGAATGACTGGTTTAGAGTTCAGTGGGGCCAGCAGTCGTTCCTGTGTTTCTTTTCAGCTTCAAGAAGAGCAGGGTTGGCAGTTCTCTTCTGTTTCCTTCCTGACTTTTTTTTTGGTATGTAATGTGTAGTAAACCTTTAGTAAGCATATTTTGAACTTCATTTCCTTTGTTGTTATCTAATCACTTTGAGTGGATAATGCTTGGGTCAAGTGTGTTTTTGGATGTTTACTCCAAACACTGGAACAAAAAAAAACAAAATAGAAGAGCTTTTATGGAGCAGGTACCATGCAGTCAGAAGATCTAATGCTGAAATTCCTGTGGTGGTTAGTATTCTTGGATGGCTGCTGCTTTGTTCCTGTGTAATGTCTTAGTTAATTATTAATTTGTATGGAAAATTAAAAGGAATAATTTAGTTAACTGTGTTTAGGCTGTTAAGTTACTAGCATAATCTTACAAAGTCTCTCTTGCTGTTGTTTAATGCTGAATAGGACGCAAACAGTGGAATTCAAACTAATGTTCATGGGGGGCAGATTCCCCCTACCACATCTGTTTCTGAATGGCTACCGGGATGCAATTCATTCTGCAGCTCCTCATGTTGGCAGGAAGATAGACCATCGAAGTTCTCTAATTCCATTGGCTATGAAAGAAGTTTTCAGCTCTTCCTGTTATACATGTTTCTGTGCTCATGTTCAAGGCACAAACCCCTTAAAACATATTAATCATAGAATCATAGCATGTTTCAGCACTATGTGGAAATGGAGAGTAAAGAACCAGCTTTTTAGGTAAAGCATCTTCTGATAGCCTGTAAGACAAACCACAGGACAACTTTTCCATGAATTGTCCTAGATGTTATTGGAAAACAACACAATAGCGTTTTTATCCATTTACTTCATTACATCATACATCAATATGTGATGTATCCCTTGATTTTTGATTTTTTTCTTATAGGTCACTGATGTGTGTGTACATAGGAGCAAACTCCTTACACAGTTTAAAAAAAAAAAAAAAAAAAAAACCTCTTATATGACTGTCACCTGGAAAATTGTTTTTGGATGGCTATCTAAATCTTTCTGATCGTAGAACCGTAGAGTTATTTGAGTTGGAAGGGACCAGTAAAGGTCATCTAGTTCAACACCCTGCAATAAACAGGGACACCTACGTCTAGATCACATTGCTCAGAACCCAGTTCAGCCTGACCTTGAGTGTCAATGATGGCTTGACAAAAATAAAAAGGTTAATTTGCAGAGTATAGAAGGGGTCTGGATAGGAATTTTGAGGCAGACTTTGAGGGCAAGGCAAAGCAGGAATAGGTATACATTCCTAGTATGTCATAACCTGGGAGGATTCCAGAAAGTTTTCATATTGCGAAAGTAGGTATGTTTTCTCTTAAATTTTTACCAGAGAAAGTTGATGAAGTGCATGCAAGAATCACCTAATTCAAGGAACTGGAAAGCTTCAGGTTTTGTAAATATATTCTGCTTGGAAGGTATCCTGACTGCTTATTCCTTCCCCTTCCCTGCTTCAGAAATGACTTGTATGACCTTGCTATCTACTTCGGCTCAGTAAAGGAAATAACACACCACTTTTAATTTCAGTCAGGGTGCTATATTAACCTGGATTATGTATATTAGTTTCCATTTCATTGGGTACAAAACTGGTTTTGACCACACTGAAACAGTTCTCAGTGTGTGCATGTTTTTAAAGGACTGCTTGAACATGCTGTTCAACAGAAACAAGCTAGATCGACCAAAATTATTTAGCCAGGCATATATATTTCATGGCAACAATGTGCAGAATTGCTCTTGCAGGCTGTGTGAGTGCTGAGCTGTGACTACACACAGGGCTGCTGCAGGGCTCTGCTGCTGCAAGTGTACCTGCAAGAAGAATTTGTTGGGCTGTTGAACTTTGCTACTGTCCTAGAAGATTTGAACTGATCTTCCAAAAGCATGCATCTGCTGGCATGGACCTCAGTGTTGCTGCTCACATAGCTGTTTGGCCAGAGCTTGTGACTTCCTCTCCCAGGTTGACAAGACTGTCTCTATTGCATTAATGTAGGCTGATCCTGTGCTGGTTGGCTCTGCTTCACTGGCCAACCACTAGTGATTGCTTTTCAGAGTATGCATAGATGTCTTCTCTCCCTCCCCCCGTTACTGAAACTTTTTACCATCTGCAGTGTTACTTTTTTTATTTTTTAGTAATTTGATTCTGAATTACTGTTCTGTATGCCACTGAAAATGATCCCTTCTGGAATTCATCTTTTCAGTGCACATTAGAAACGTATTAATCTGTTGGTAAACACACTGGAGAGGATTGTTGAACTGCAAAAAATCCACCTGCTGAGCAATAGAATATTTGTATTTTGATGATTCTCATAGAATTGATGCATTAAAAAGTTGCAGCAATGTGTATTGTTGTTTGTTTTTAAGTAAGAAATGTTTAAGGTGAGAACTGAACCTTCCAGCAATGTCTTTCTTGAAAAGTTTGTACTTCGGATTGTTTCTACACTGCCAAGTAGTGTAGAATGAGTGAACACACTTGAAATGATGGGGAAAAAATATTTGTCTGTCTCTAATTATCCGAGCTAAGCTGAAGGGGAAAAAAAAATCACATTATTCTATGATCTAACTTAAAACAATATTAACTGTGTTTAGGACGGTCCAAAAGAAAAAGAGATGACTATCTCTCAGCCATTATTTATTTATGTAACTATTAATATAAGTCATGGACAAAGTGAGATTGTTAATTAGAAAAACAAAGTTGAGTTCATCTTTCTACTTTTCATAATCTTGTCTGAAAAGTTCTCACCAGTGGATGCTACTGTAAAAATGACCTTAAAAAGAAGTTCAGTTCAAGTGAAATAAAAGTTGCCACATTAGCAGATACTTATTATGTTTCCTTTTGTTGCAGAGTATTCACCCCTTTTGCAGAAAAACAAATGAGCTGCTAGATTCTGTCCAGAAAATGATGTGGTGAGAAGAGGAAGCTATTGTTTGAATCTCTTACTCATTTTCCAAGATGAAAATGTGAAAATAAATGCTTCCAACTCTCTTAGGAGAAATATTTCTGCATCTTTTTTTGTTTGCCTTTTCAAAGAACTATTGCAGACTGATCCTTTCACTTTCTAAAAGCCTGTGTTTAGGGGGAAAAAAGTCAAAATCCAAAAGATCCTGACAAGAACCACAGGGAGTAGAGGTGAAAGGGAACACAGACCAAGTCCAGGGGAGATAAGGAGACAAAGCAGGAAAAGCCTATAAAGAGAAATTGCAGATTGTCCCTTTTCTCATTTAATATCACAGAAAATATATGATAAAATACTTGTCTGGGGGCTACACCGATTTTGAGAAACTGAAGGAATACTGAAAATACAAAATAAAACGTTGGGCAGAGCTTAGAGATGGCATTCTAAATGGACTCTGAAGTAATTCTGTTTTCAAAAGATGAAAGTACAAATAGCCCAAAAACGACATTGTTGCTGAAGGAAGAACTGGTAATGAAAGAAAATATAAGCTACAGCAGTTTCATGTGGTTTCTAACTGAAAAAAAATGTTACGCTAGACGATGATCTGTGTGAGACTCTTACCTGGGTGTTGCAGGGAATACCTTACCTGTGACTTGTTCTGAATTCTGCTTGTGCAAGAGGAGACCTAGGAACAATGTTGAGAAATGCTTTTTTTCAGACCAGTTCTTTCATGCTCTACTTAAACTCAAGTTTTCTTCTTCTTCTTGGGAAGTGGATCAAAGCTATTCTTCCTTCACTTAATGAGGGAAGATTAGATCTTGATAAGGTGATTAGAACTTGCTAAGGTGAACTATTTAGCATCTTTATTAATAAGCTGTATGGTGAGACAGATTGTATTATCGGTAAGCTTGAGGACTATGAGTGTACTGGAAAAAAGGGCTGGTTGGAACTACATGACATTCCTCAAAGGCAAGTGAGCAACCATACTTTTAGGGTGGAATAAGGCCATGAGTATATAGGCAGGGAAAGAAGTAGAGAAAAAACTGCTCTTTAGATAAAGACCTGGTGAAGTTAAAGATGAGTTACCAGTGTGCTTCTGCAGTAGAGAAAGCTAACTGCAACCTAGGCTGGTTAGACAAGCTGGAATGTGAGAAATCCCAATGGATATGAAGTAAAAAATATCACCGTGAAGATGATCAGGCAGCCTGCAGAGAGTTGGAATCTGCATACTCAGTGAGACTTGATGCTCACCTGGAGATGGCCCTAGTCCTATAGCAGTTGAGCCAGGAAACCTCCAGAAGTCCTATCTCACCTGCATGATTCTGTTTTATTTGTGGTTAACATGAACTATATGAATAAAATAAAGACTTGGATGTAATGCTAGCTAAGTTATAATGTTTTCTTTCCTTACAATAATGCTTAGTTATCCTTTTCCCTCCAACTAAAAAAAACCAAAACACCTTTGATCAAAAACTAACTTAAACATCTAGGAATTACTTAAACTATAGGGTATGCATTTGGTAGTTTTGATTTTAAGCATGAGAATGCAGTACAATAGATGATCTGATTCACTTTAATTCAGCCCAAGTTCCATCTATGTGCAAGGTTAGATGCTACAAGGGGAAATCAACCCGAGAAACCCCATTTTTCTGTTTGTTGCCCTGCCTTTCTTCATCTGCCCCAATAGCGTATTTCAGTCTGTTTTCATAAGTATAATCTAAAGACTAGTTTAAGGTTTTGTCATGAACGGTCTTATGGCTCTCGTGTACATTTTATCAACTTGAGGACAAAAAGTTTTTCTAAATCAAACAGTTTAGAAATTAAACTTATACTTACTTTCCTGTGGATTTAAGCTAACAGGAAAATATTTAGTGACATGATGTGACCATTCATTATGAGTACAAAGTTATAATAATTTTGAGTGCTCATGTCAGGGAGGGAAAAAAGATTTAAATATTTTTTCAGCTAACCTATGCCTATTCCTTAAGAAAGAAGAATGGTTTGTTTCTTAAAACTGTCTTTTGTTAGCATGTGGGCTTTTTGCCATCCAATTCTCAAAAAAAGCTTGGAAGGTATTTTGGTGGTTTCCTCTATTTGGAAGGAAAAAAGTAGAAAAACCAAACAAGAAACATAGAAACCAGTCTAGACTCGCTCTATCTCCAGTGGTAATTACCTATTGAACACTGCTAACCTAGGCAGATATTACCAATTGCTGCTCTGACATTTCATTATCCAGTATGTTGGTTTTGTGGGGGTGGTAGAGAGAAGGAGGGCTTTGATGTTGTTTTCTGTTGCTTGGATACTGTTTTATCCAAGCTGATTGCAGTATTATTTATGGAACTGACAAATCCATTTCTGTATTTTAAAAAAATTCTGATCTCAAATTGTACTTCTAAAATGAACACAAATTTTACTCAGTGTGAAAATTCTGGAAAGAAAAGAGCAGAAAGAAATAAGCTTTTTTTTAACAAAAAAATCAAATGGTGACTTCTATAATACTTATGTGTATATATATCCGAAGAGCAGGGTATGAGAAGATACCCAACTGTTAGATAGAAGTTTTGCTTGAATGAGTTACAAAGTATGCTGAAGTCCTTGGGATATTGTTCATCTGAAAAAAAACAAACAAAAACTTTAGTTTTGAAAGGATGTGAATTTCCTGTAAAATATAATTCTTTTTAGAAGGAGCTAAGTTGACTGCTTTTTGATTTTTGAATGGACAGATTTTCTTAATAGTGTAATTAAAGCAAAGGATGAAAAGACATTAAAACTTGGCATAATTATGAATAAATGATCCACCAGAAAAGGAAATGGGAAGGGGAAGGACAGTGCTATGAGAGCCCACCCAGAAGGTTCTGGCAACCTGCTTTTGCATAACAGTGACTTAGCTGGCACTGACACATTAAAAATGGCAGATAATAGATCTACAGTATTGTCACAGGTAATAATCCAGAGAAAAGCTGTGGGACTTCATTACTTTGCACTCTAAAAAATTGCAGTTTACTTTTGTTGTTTGTAATAGTTGTTTTTTCTTTGGTAAATTCTATGGTAGAGTCATCTAGTTCATCAAGAATATGTCTTTGTATGCAACAGGGTAAAAGCTGTGGATTCTGTGTACATGAATACAGAATTTTTTAATTTGCCTTGTTTTTTGGGTTGTGTATGTACCTTTTTCAATTTGTGTCCCTACTTGAAAAATATAAAAGGTTAGTAATGTTTCAATGCTGCTTAGCTCATTTTTCCACATGTGGGAGAAATTAGAGGATCTAGCAGGGTTTTTTTATTGTTTTCTATAAGTATTACTAATAGTAGACTCGATTAAGCCTTTAAACAAAAGCAGTCATTTTGCAGAGGACTACTAAATAGTTCTGGTTGAATACAGTAATTTAAACATTCCAGCTTTAATAACTTGCCAAGCTAGGAGATACTTTCCCAGGGGATGACATTTGTTGAGTACCTGCTTTGTCTAGGACACCCTCACATCCCCTCTAAGTTTGTGATTTGTGATTCCTTCTGAAGACCAACAGGGATTTGGATTTCAGTAGGGAAGTACAGCATGTGAGAATTGGTTCTGAGGTGCCTTTTGCAGAAAGCTTTTCCCAAGATGATAGATCAGAAATGCTGCCTTTGGACATGAAGCCAGTAGATTGCTTTATGCTCAGGGCCATCAGACTGGTGTTTCAAGACTATGTGGTGGAGAGGCAGCCTGGAATGTTGCACATAATTATGAAATGAAATGGGTACATGAACACTTCTTCTGTCAAGGTGCATGAAAAGAGTTTGAAGATGCTGATATTGGTAAATTTAAAATTTAGGTTATAATTACTGGAGGGTGCAAATAACTTGTCCAAGGCCATTAATTCCAGATTAGTGAATGTATGCAGCAAGGTGGAATCAATACAACCACTCATTCATTGGGTTATAGGCTTCCAGCACTACTGGAGAGCCCTGCCTCACTCTCCAGTGCAGTGCCCATCTCCTCCATTACGGAGGCTGCCCTTCTCTGCTCAGGAAAGGAAAAGTTACTTTTTGCAGTGTGAGTTAAGCTTTTCTTCTGGGCAAAGAAGCAAAGAGAAAAGATGCTTTACATGTGTGTATGTGCATGAAATAGTTCATGGCAACCCAAAGCTCTTTTGACACAATTGCTTGCAGCTTTTCAGTCTTGTGTTCTTCTGAGCTCATTCTCTTCAGCCTTTGCCTTTGCATTCATGTGTTGGTGTTTCCATGCACAGGTTGGACTTACTCCGTGTTGTTCATGACTCATACCTGTGAGGTCTGTTTCACTAAGTCATCAATAGAAAATAAATCCTGTAAGTGTTTTACTTGCTTAGTTTGCTTTTCCTTCTCCATCTTCTTGGGCCTTCTGCTGAACTGTTCCATTTCCATTACTTTCTATCACAGCATTTGACTTTCCTTCTGCACTTCTCTGCTCAACTTTCTGTGGTGCTCCTCCTGCAGCTCTCAGCAGCTCCTTTTTGTGCCTTTCCTGTTTTTACTCTTTCCTAGAAAAGTCTGTGGCTCCCATGAGAGGCAAATGGACAGAACCATGTTGGGGCTGTGTCCTCAGGAAGGCCAGTGACTGTCATATTCAGGCATGGTTCCTGTGAGCAGTGAGAAGTTTTTTTCCTATAGGAAAACCAGTTTTTCTCATGAATCTTGTAAATGGATTTCTAAAGTTCTATCTATGTAAATCACATTTCCTCCTAGAAAAATAAGCTGGTGTTGGAAAATTTTGCTTATTAAAGCTTTGACATATGGTCTTATTTTGAGTGCCAGTATGGATGAAAGAAATCTGTTCTAAGTACTGTGCTGAGAGACTCAGAATTGACACAGTACCAGTCCAGTACCAAAAACTGCTTTGAAACCAGCTCTTTTGGAGCAAAAATAACCAGAATAACCTCTCTAGAAAACAACCACGCTCATTTAGAACATTGCCAGCCCCTCCTCATGCGGAAAATAGTGGTAGGTTTGCTAAAACTCAGGAACAATGGGGAAATAACAAAATATTTGTAGTTTACTGTCAGGCTTCAGATACCAAGTCATCAGGAATAATTGTGGAGATTTGAAAGCTTTTATATGTTCTTGTGACATAGTCTCTGTGATAGTCTCTACAATATTATTGCAGTACGGGTTGCCAAGATGCAGACAACCACTGTGAATTTGGTCCACCATTCCATTTAAAATTTCTGTCATAAGCTGTTTAAAATTCCAAAAAGATGTCTTAGTTGACTGAAGCTAAATAGCAGCCTGATGTGTATGTTAAAACACTTATGGCTCAATGTGCTCTGTCATTTGAGTTAAGGAAGGGAGTATTTTGCTGTTTAATTATTAGAGCCATTTTGTGGGGTTCTTCTCATCCTTTTGAGAAAAAGCTTGATATTTAGAAATAGTGTTCAGGTATGGGTAGAAATTGTGAGAGTAATAAAGTCCACAGTTATGTCTTCAACTACGTCACATGCAGTAGATAAAATGGAAATGCAACTTAGGTCTGTATTCTGCTTTCTGTTACTTCATAAGGGATTGTTCTAGCCATCAGGGAGCTTATGAACATTAAACTTCATTTAATAACAACAGCAAAGAAGAGACTGTACTATCAAATAACAAAAAAAATCCTTTAGTTTTGCATAATAGAGCTCAGAAAGCAGATCAAAGAAAGCTTATTGGTGTTTCTAAAGTAGATCAAGGCTAGAAGCAAAGGGGATCCTATCAATGTTTATAAATATCTAAAGGATGAGTGCCAGGCTCATTTTGGTGGTGCCCAATGACAGGACAAGGGGCAATGGGCACAAACTGGAACACAAGAAGTTCCATCTGAACATGAAGAAAAACTTCCATACTGTGAGGGCAGCAGAGCACTGGGAACAGGCTGTGCAGAGAATATGTGGAGTTTCCTTTTCTGAAGATATTCAAGATCCTCCTGGATGCTTTCCTATGCAACCTGCTGTAGGGAACATGCTTTAGCAGGGGGTCTCTCCTCCAGGGAAACTTTGGAGCTGAGGCTTGCTTTTTTATGTGGCTTCTTATTAGTAGCCCTTTTTGCATGTTTCCATCTTCTAAGTAAAGGATAATGAGAACATGCCATTTGAACTGTAGGAAATAATAAAATAAGTTTAGTGTGTTAATATGTACTATGGAGATTAATAAACAACCAAAATACCTGGGTTGGTTGTTGGCTGTGTGTCTTATGTTACTGTGCACTGATGAAGTATTTCAAGAATCAGACATTTTTTATACTGATCTGGTTATGGAACAAATGAAAACTGATGATCCTTCACCACTCATAGCTTAAGTAGATCTCCCATGTTGCCTAAAATATGTCCCAAATAGTTGAGATGTATTTTGTCTCAATAGCTTAAGGATCCCAGAATCCTACAGGAAAATATCCTTAGATTTGTCAGTCCTATAACTTGGTCTTCACTGCATAAACTTTGTTGTTTTTTGGGAAATATTTTTGAATTAGCCCATAAATGTTCTGGTTTCCTAACTTGTCTCCAAGCTATTTCCCCTCCTGTGTAACCACCCACAGTGTGCACTGCTGTGTAGGTGCAGTGTTTATGGGTTTGCAGCTCCCCGAGTTCAGAACAGTCTTGCACCAAGGGCAATGTTGAATGCCAGCTCCAGATTAATCAGGTTTAAACAAGATATTTGTTCTCAATTTGCATGAGTGATGGATACGACGCATTGCTTTTCTCTGTGGCAGTTACGTAGCTAGAAGAACCTTTTAATGGAACAGGACAATTAGACACTAGAAAATGAGAAAGATGGAAACAGAGGAACAACATTTCCTTCAGGTTCAATCAAGTATGCTTGTGTTTAACATTTACTCCTAGGATATGTTTTTCACTGTTCATGTAAGAAATGTTTTACTTACAACAATTTCGGTTTTGTTTTACTGTTTTGCTTTTATTTTCATGGTTTTTTGTTCTGTTTTGTTTTTAGACTAGGATTTCTGTGAGTGGCACAGAAAGACAAAAGGATGAGAAAATCCACGGTTTGCTTTGAAAACGGTAGCAACTTGGAAAGAATCAGTTCTCCTGAGAGGATTCTTTGCATTTTTTCATCTTTAAAGATTTTCTTTCAGGTAGAAATCTTGTGTGCCTGATAGCAAATTCAGATGGTTTTATGTTGGCTGGTTTCCTTTACTGCTGTTCAGATTTTATTTCCATAATGTTCAGTTTTCTTTAATCCAGTATTTGCTTTTGATCAATCTAATTCCTTTGGAGAGCAGTCAAATGTAAAGAAAAGTGATATACCCTATTTTATCACAGTTTTTTCCATACGTTTTTCAATCTGATACTTTCTATGCATCTATCCCACCCTATGCAGATACAACTGATATGCAGGATGTATTTTGGCAAAAGCAGAACTCTGGGAATCCACTGGGTATATCTTTTTAAAATGGAATTACTCTGCCATCAGTAGAACCCTTCCTTTGATCAACTTTTTCCATACTCCAGAAAGCTGTTGCATAATTTTACTTTCTCTAGGTAACAAGTTAAATGATAGTTTTAAGTAACAAAATCAGAACTCATTCATGCTAAAATTCTGGGCTCCCTGCATTTTATTTTTCCCATTGATTTTACATACTAAGAGTTTGCCTTCTTGGACAGTCTGATCCTTTCTATTTTCCTCCCATGTTAACTAAAATGATAGAAACAAAATCTATATTTAATCTCTGTAGCAAAGTTTAAATAAGCTTATCATATTTTGTACAAATATTAACTATATGACCAAGCTACGTGCACTCTTCTATCACTTGACTGCTGTTGCCTGGTGCTGAGATAATGTTTGCCTATGGTTCTAGTAATGAGAGGAGTTATTGATGGCTCTGCTTAGTGCTTAAGAATGCAAAATAGGAAAACAAATCCTGTCATGACACATTCCTACATACGTCATTCCTACATACTTAGAAAAACTGAAAGGCAGTAAATATGAGGAAAAGAAAGCTGTTGATTATATCTAGGTTTATTCACTAGTTTTTTTTGTAATACTGATAATGAAGCATGGAAATGTGCTACCAACTGCTTCAATATGTTATTGAAATTGGGAGGTTTTGATTACAATTTTTGGCGGTTTACGTAACTAGAAGAATTTCTTGTCCCCCAGCAAGACTGTTTCATTAGCAAATGCTTTAATTTATGCATGTTAAGAATCTTGTGAGGCCCTTTGTGATACACCTTTTCAGATGTGTTAGGTGTGGGTCCATTATCTGAATTTTTTCCTTTGTATTTGACTTCTTGACAATTGCAATGTGCTTTTATACTTGAACTGCATTCCACTTAGTAAACCAAAAAGAGTGGTAGGGTAGCTCGCAAAATGTAATAAAACTGTCAAGAATTCAGTATTTGGCAAAGATCTGTAGAAAAATTTGGGATTTTTTTTTTTCATTAAACATGATAAAAACATTCACAATTAATATCCACATATATTTCTTTTCTACATTCTTGAATAGCCATCTGATGTAGTCTGGAAAGTAGGAATTGTGGCCAAGGAAATTAAATGACAATTTAGGTAATATAAGTCTGTCTAGCATAGTTTATCAGAGAGTATAGTATAATAACCTAGTAATATAATCTTTCGATGTGTTTTTTATTAATACTGTATAAGCCAATTAAGATGTCTAAAGTTTCTACTTACTAATGAAGAAAGCAGTACAATTTATTGAGTGCAGTTACTGGTTATGTGATACTACATTTAAGAAGAAAGAAACGATTGGCTTCTAGTGCTGATCCAAAACTAACTAGCTAGGCTGTAAGCCTCAGGTCTGTTTTGCAGATTGCAAGGCCTGGCTGCATGCTTGGCCTAGAGATGTCAGTGTAGCAGAAGTCAGCTGTGTTACTAGAGTGATTTACTACTACAGTTGTGTACTATATAAGGAATCTCTCACAGTCTTTCCAAGACTATTCAGTGTGTCATTGTATGCTTGTCTCCCGTTTCTGTATGCCTTTAACTACAAGTTTGCACTGTAACTGTCTTCATAGTTACAATAAAAATTTTAATTCTGGGGAGGCCTGAGAATGAGGAAAAAAAAATGTTGATTTTCAGAGCATCAGTAAATTCTAGCAAGAGTGAATGGGAAAACAAAGAATTGGTGATTACAGTTTCAAGGGAAGATCTGCAACTCTGTGTAAGCACTTCTTTTTTCTTCTTTTGAGTAGAAATTGGAATGTCCTTGAATCTGGGAGTTGAATCTTACCCATAATATTTTAATCTGTTATGTGGAAGAAAAGTGTTAGAAATGTTGACTTGTTCTTGTAATGTCTGAAGAATTGCATCCATAACCTCAGTGGGATAGTTGAGTCATCTAGATTTTATGGCATGTTGTACCTGCTTGATCAGTGCTTTTTATTACAGCTGTATATCTCACAACTCCAGGGAACACAGAAATTCAGAGGATTGTCTGTAAGAGTTCCATCTTAAAGTGAAAGCTTAGGATAGATTTAAGATCTAGTAGATCTTACCAGAATTGGTTTTTTTCCTAATGATGTTGGAATGAAACTACCACCTAAAGAAAACCACACATGGAAGAAGAAGAAAGGAGTAGAATTTTGTTTAGCTTAAAGTCTCTCAAGAGAAAAGAAAATGACTTTTACTTGAAAAAGAATGCTGCAAGTAGAATGCTTATTGTTTTGGCAAAATTATTAGATAAATTATCGATCTGCTGGATAGATATTTTATAGTAGATAAGATAAATGTCCAGATGAGCTGTGCTTTGGAAACGGGTGCAATCAGAGAGTAAGTAAGTTTTAGTGTACTACTGGGTTCTGAGAACAAATGCCAAGGTTAGATGAAGCAAGTTCACCAGACAAAAGACTTGGATAGTCTTTGCTATTTTCATATATTTATATGTTTCCTGTGTTTAGACTGAGATTATAAAAGGAAAAATAAGTTTCAAACCATAGAATGAAGAAATACCTGATACGCATGTAAAATGTGCTTTTAATTGTATGACCAAGAAGATTTACAGATGATTGATTGTGTAATCCAGAATAGATCTGGATTACCTATGACAGTGGAAAACTTTTAGTCCAGAATGGCTGTTTACATTACTTTTGGTCCAAAAAAAAAAAGAAAAATGTTCATCCTAGTGGCCAGTTCAGTCTCTCTGTGGAGTGAGCAGGGTGCCCAGAGATCTGATTTAAAGTAGGACAGTGCTACACATCAGTCATCTAATAATATTCATCATTTAGGTTCAGCAAGTTCGGTACCTACAGTTCTCTGGTCAAATATTTATCCAGGCCACTCTTCCTGGAGCTGTATCGCTTAATAGAGAGTGTCCTATCAAGCTGCTGCTGTTGATACTGTTGTAGGTGTGGAACTGAGCCTTAGCCCCATGTTGGTAGCAGCAGCAGTGGAAGGTTTCAAGGAAAAGTACCTATTCAGGACAACATGGGGTCAGGAGCAAGACATAGAAAATAGATGTAAGGTTTCTCCGTGACAGCAACTACAAATCAAATAGGCATATAGTATCTTGATCATGGGAGGGAAGTTTCACTTCTTTTTGAGTTGCTATAATTAGGAAGATGTTTAAAAATAAATTTTAAGGTATGCTAATCTCTGTTAGAAGCTTTTCTTTTTAAGTTTTTGAACTGCCTGCTAACCAAACCTCAAATCTGAGCCTCCTTTGCTGATCACCATTTCTTTCTGCCTGTTTACTTTTGCATTGCATTATTTTAGACTGTTTCTGTATATTTCGTTTTGCTATTGTGGTGCTACTAGAAGAGATAAAACTGCATGGTTTAGATTGCCCTTGGCCTTACTCTAAGCAAATCTAAGCTACAGTATTTAAAATATTTATTTGTATTAATTATTTTTTATGCTGCTGAAGAGAAACTTGTCCTGTCGGGACTACAGAACACAGTAGTTGATAATCGCTTTACTCTCTGAAAGGCAACAATAAAATCTGCTAAGCATATCGGGTTTATCAAATCCCCTCAGGATTTCAGGGCTTACTAACCTGTATTTGGATAAGTGGATATTTTAAACAGATGGATTTTTTGCCAGTCACTGAAATTCCTCATCTACCTACATGGAAATCTGACTGACTCTCAAATAATATCTGATTTTGCACATGTAACTGGTATATTGGAGACTGCATACGTGGAGTCTGTCCTTTATATAATATTTACGATTAAATACCTTCATTTGGCATTTCATTTGGAATTGTTCTAGTTAGCAATATATGTCAGATGTCAGCTGACATTACATTTATCTAAATTCCCTTCATAAATAAAGATTCCATGTTAGTTATTCCACTGATAGCACTGCAGACGTCCTTGATTATAGTTATACCAGTACTGACTCACAGAATCTTCTGCTCAAGAGAATTCATTTCTGTAGTAAAAAGAGAATTTCAGGTAAGGTCTAGTAAAAATTAGTGACATCTTTATTTAAAAAAATTCACTACCAGCTCACTGGTGGCTTTCAAGTGGGTGCTCAAAAAGTCCTTGGTGTCCTTGTTCCCCCAGGTGTCTGTCTGCAATCCTTGGCTGCACATGGCAGCCACCTCCTTCTTGGAAGTGCCCCAGGTTGTGCAGCTTGATGGCAACATGTGCTGGGGGCCTCGAGCAGATCTGATGTCTTTCAGGATTCTGGGCTTATCAGCTCTGGGGGTTCAGCAGTGTGACTGTTCTGTGGTGCTCAGCATGTCCTGGGGGCCTTCCACAGGCAGGTCCTCAGTAGACTAGGGTGTCCTACTGGGACAAAGGGACCTGCAGAGCGCGTTCTCACCAGCTCTCACCAAAGGGCTTTTATGACAATCCTGTATTACTATTTTATTACAAGGGACAGGAATAGTAGAGGAAAAGATCAGAAATTGTAGTTGATGCTGAAACATGTAGCAATATGCCAAGCAGCAATATTGGCGTACTCAGATTAAAAGTAGTAGGATAGGTATCTCTACAGATCTTACACTAACACAACTGTTCCCTGAGTGGTATCTCAGATTCAGGTACTGCAGAAAATCTGTAGAGGTCTAGGGGTTTGGGAGGTGGAGGCTGGGAGGCTCCTTCTCCTTATCTGCTGTAGTTTTCAAATGACATAATGTCTTTAAGATTATTTGGAATCTACTTTTAAGTCACCTAGCTCTGATTCAAAGCATACAGATCCAGTTCTTGCAATTTTGGGGTTACTTTGAGCTTAAGCATTTCTGTAATAATACGAAGGATTCAAAGTAGAATGATTTTAGTGGGACATGTGGATTGGGAATCAAAAGGACTTTTGGAGCTTGATATAGTGGCTCATGTATCATAGAATCACAGAATATCCTGAGTTGGGAGGGACCAACAAGGATCACTGAGTCCAACTCCTGACTCCACACAGCACCACCCAAAATACAAACACTTTGTCTGAGAGTACTGCCCAAACATTCTCACAGAATCACACACAGGATTGCAGGGTCTGGAAGTGACCTCAAAAAATCATCAAGTCCAACCCCCTGCTCCTTGAACTCCGGCAGCTCAGGGCCATGCCCACTGCCCTAGGGAGCCTGTTCCATGCCCACCGCCCTCTGGTGAAGAACCTTTTCCGTGACCCTGCCCTCTGTTGAAAAACCATTTCCTAACCCACACTGTCCCTTCAGGTCCTGTTGCTGTCATCAGGGAGCACAGCTGAGCACTTCCCCTCTACTGACCTCGTCAGGAGCCTCAGGCTGCTGTGAGTCATCTCCTCAGTCTCTTCTGCTCTGGAATGAGCAAACCAAGGGACCTCAGCCATTCCTCACTCACCTTCCCCATCTTCATAACCTTCCTTTGGATGCACTATACTAGTTTTATGTCCTTCTTATACTGTGGTTCCCAGAACTGCGCACAGTGCTCGAGATGAGGCTGCACCAGTGCAGAGCAGAGTGGGACAATCACTTCCCTTGAAGTGGCAGGTAGGCAACTAGTGCTGTTTGAGGTACACAGGAGTGTTGTGCCTGGTGTTGTGCCTGACTTTCACCTGTTGCTGTCCAAGTATCCCAAGTCGTCTTGAAATTGATTCACAGTTGATATCACTGTCATAATCACCTATGCCATGTTGATTTCTCCAATACCTTAGAACCTCCCAGATAACAGTAGGCTCTTATGTGCGCACATCTGAATTTGGTTTGTAGGCAATATAGTCATTGGAACCTAGGGAGAAATTTGGATTACTGATTACAAGGTATCTTTTCTAGAATGAGCTGGATTATTCTTTATCAATACTATGTATTGTATAACCGTAGAAAAAGGATAGGTTCCTAGATTGCCTATGAACATCTAAATTTAGTGTCTAACTCTAGACTCTGTCCCATCCTAAATTATACCACAGCATGCTCTGTATTTTTATACAGTACTAACTTGATGACTTGTTTTACTCTTCAGCTTATTAATCTCTGCTGTTTGTGCAATACGGCCTTAAAGTGAGGAGAGGTTATGCAGTGCAAAAAGATTTTACTGTATATATGTGTGTATAATAAGACAAATATGTACGAAAACTTTCTTAAAATAGTTTTGATTGCTTTCTTTCAGGTAATTGTTTACAATAGATTAAAGAAAGATTGCCGAAATAAGAATGCCATGATGTGTCATTTCTAATGTGCTAGCCTGGATCGTGCTCATATGAAATCCCCATTACCAGACCACTGCAAGGCTGCGAAGCTGCCCACGTATCCCCATGGTGAATTTGCCAAGAGAAGTCTGATCTCCTTTTAGCCATCTGCATTTGTTTTGAGTCATAAGGCCCTGGATGTGTTTATTAGCTACTGTATTTATTCATGGTTTATTTGTTAGACTGTTTGTTAGGCTGTTTGTGACTTTAGTTTCAGTTTCCCTTGGTGACATGACTTTTTAAGTTTGCATTTGAAAATCCTATGGACATAGAATTGGGCTGTGACTATAATTCAAGTCTCCCGACTTTCCTTAAAACTTAAAGTAATTTTATGTGCAATATGCTTTAGCAGGTTTATTATGACTCCTGGAAAACAACATTGATGTTATAAGTGCTAAGTACCATAATATAGCTTTTCAACTTAGACATTAGCTGCATTTAAAAATATGCACCAAATCCAACCCATGCCCCTTGACATTTTATAGTGGAAACCAGAGTAGTTTCTTCTTTTTTTGTGTGATCAGCACTGTGCCCATCAACTGTAATGCATGGGTTGTCCGAGGGTTTCAATACAAAATTTGTATTTTCATGTTCAGTATTCATGTCTGAGTTCCATCTTTGATATTGGTATTTGGCACAGGTATTGTTTTCCTGAGGTCCAAATGATGATCCTAGATAACAGAAAACCATTCCTTGAGTTGCAGTATTAAGATTATTCTTTCTCCTTAGCTATAGTGGCACTTTGTGACTGCTCTGGCCTAAACTGCTGCTCAAAGTAGAGGAATTAACTCAAATATCTGAAATAGTTGTCCGTGCTTGTGATATTTTGCGGCAATCATGACAAGAATGTTGAAAGAAACTAGCAGGATCATCTTTAGCTGTACTTAGTGATCCAACCCAAATGTCTTGCCATGAACCACATCTGTTTTTAGGAGCGTAAGTTTATTACTCATCACATCTCAGAATAATATTCTCTGTTTCCTGGGGTGTTGTCCCTTTAAACAAGTTTTGGATATGGAAAATATATTTTTCTGCTTTCTCTGAAGTGCAAAGTGAAAGGGAAAACCTTGTAAAGCTTCATTTTTGATGCCACATAGGGTATTTCTTTAAGTACAAATAATATAAAATATCACAAAGGGATTTGCAGATCATCAGACTCTTAAATGTAGCTTAAAATGCTTGAAAATTCATGTGTGCCATATTCTTTTATGGAAATTTTAATAAAGTTATTTGAATATGTAAAATTTACAGAAAAAAATTAATATTCTCATCTTAGAGGGAAGCATAATATTTTATGTGCTTGGAAATGTTTTCATTTAGCCCAAATCCAGCAGGACTATACCTATATTATGCTGTTCTCTCAGCCTATGAAGTCCTCCTTAAAATAAAGCAAAAGAAAATTGTTGTATTTGTTTTGACTTGGATTGTTCCCTAACAGCAATGGTGTAGTATGAGGAGCCAAAATTATGAAAGGCAAAAGCAGAAGCAGCAAAGGATTTGCTTGAAGAGTGCTATACATACCAAAGATTAAGTTTTCCGATGGACCACATTTCATTCTGTTGAACTTCTGGAGGCAAACTTGTGCATAAAATAATGTGAGCAGTATGGGATGTCGTGGGACTGGCAACTAATAGTGACATACCTGGGGAATCTTGAGGGAAAACTCTTCTCCAGTGACTGGAAAATGTTTTTAGTTCTTCAGCCAAAAGCTTACTTCTCATTTTATTTTCCTTTTTTTTTCTTTTATTGTTATTATTTTTGAAGATATGGAATGGCAGGGTTCTGTCTGTAGGCATATTTCTTCAAAGAAGTGATTCAAATCTTTTTGCAGACTTGCGTTTCATGCAGCTGTGGGCTTTTCTCTGCACGTTCTGTGCCAGAATGCCTGTGCTCTGCTCTGAGTTACCGGCTCTTCCAGCAGCAGGCTGCAGGCGGTGGCTTGGAGCCAGCTCTGCTCCTTCCAGCTGCAGCCACAGATGTTCTGCATATCTGCATCCCTTGGATTTTAGTGGTTCTTTCCAGATACTGTTGAAATTAGTTCACTCTTAGCATTTTGATACATGGAAAGATCTTTTAATTGAGAGGTTTTTTACTTTTTGCTCGGCTCTGAGACAATGATCAGCTGTTGTCTGTTGTCCCCAAGATATTTTAGAGACCGTGACTTTTATCTAGTAGTATTTTAGATCAGCAGTCCAGAAACTTCTTCTTGTAAAGTAAATGGTACTTCTAGATACGTTTTCTTTTTTAGTTTCCTCTTCATTTCTTCCTTCCCCCCTGCACAGGTCCTTTATGCTCAACTATGTGTGCTGCCACTTGAGTTTGGATGTTAGTGTTGCAGGTTGTCTTCTGAGTCTTGGGGATGACTTGAGGTCTTACTGGGCTTGGTTTGCTATGACCAGAAGCTGAGGAAAGACTCACCACTTCAATGACCCTTGAATGTGAGCATAGTTTCATCTTTGAAGACAGCATTGTCCTACGTGCTGTAATGTTAAAGAGTTGTGTACAGTGAGACCTGCAGGTGGAAATAAGCCTTTTTTTCTGAATGGGTACAGGTTTCTAAAAATGGGCATTTTGGCCTACTAGAACAAAAGAATACTAGGTCTTTAAAGGAACCGAAGGAGAATGCCTGAGATGAACATTTTGTTGAGATGGTTCTGCTACCCATTATTGGAGCTGAATCACATTAGCATATAAACAGCATGCGCACATAATTTTGGTGCACTTTTTCTTAAGGAGTTTATGTAATCTTTGGAGTCTAATTTGTGTTTAAAGAGAACTTGTCTCTTTGCTGACTGTGAACTGAGACTGAGATAGCTCTTGAAATACTTTGAATGTGCTCTCTGTCTCCTCAAGCAGAACTTGTCGATTTGGTTGAAAGCTGGTGCAAAAACTGTTCGATTCAAAGTGGTGTTTTTCTGCTATTCCTGTTATATGGCTGCTACTGAACAAGGGAACTGATGTGTACTTGCACGAAAATACACATGTAATGGAGTGGATTATGAGAAAGGATAGAGGCTGGGCAGAGAATGTAGCCAAGGGCTGAGTTAATAAACTGATAAAGATTAAATAACAAAAGAATACTGAACAATGTGTAGTAATATAAATAATTGCTACAAGTATTGCACAACATTGCAATCTCAGTGATGAATTCAGAATTAAAAGTATTTGCAATGAGTTGAACTTCTTGAAAATGAAAAAGAGAAAAACAGACATGAAAAGCTTTCTGTAAAACTGAGAATAGGAGCTGTGTGTAAGGAGAAATAAAGTAATAAATAAATAAATAAGCCAGTTCTGCCAAATGGTTTGTGAGAAAGGCAGGTAATGAGGAGGATGATGAGCAATTCATGGTTTTAACAGAGCCAGAATATTTAAAGAAGCATATGAAACAAAAGCATTTAAGACTTGAAAACTCTTACCTGTGAGACTTAAACATAATTCAGTTTCTGATTACAATGGTATGTATGTTGCCTTCTGAAGACATAAAGCAGTGAACGGAAGGAGCAGAATTTAGGTAAAGTGTAATGCTTATAGTTGCAGTCTCTTGATCTTGTGTTGTTTTTAGATTGTCACACTATTGTTCTTCTTGGACAAATTATTTGTAATACAGAGTGCAAAACGAAAATGTCCACAGTTTTATTATAGTCGAGCTACATTTAGAGGTTGGAAGCCTGCCTCATCCAGGTGTGTGCACCATTAGCTCTCTGTAAGGAGCACGTAAACCAAGCTGAACTTAGAGCACTCTCTGCTGGATGGCTGGGAAACAACACTTTAAACATAATTCTGCAGTAGAAAACTGAATATGAAAAACTAGTACAACAATCTAAATCTAAACCTAAGCCACAAAATGTATGTAGGCTGGCTCTCTCTATTATAAGAAGATGAAACAGTGTATGTTTGTTAAGTGAAATGGCCTTCTCATTAAATCGTCATGCAATGTGTTTCAATCATAATTATTTTCTTGTAATCATATGAAGTATCAGAGAAAAAGGGAACTAAAGTTCCATCTTATACATTTGAAAAATCTGTTCTAAAGAAGCGTATACAAGTAGAGAATTTTAAAACCATGTATACCATAGTAGGTATAAATGAGTGTTGTGTTTTTGAAGTACTGCCCAAAAGAAATTAACATTTACTGTAGGAGCTGTAGCAACATGTGGAAAATATGCTATTCCAAGATGAAACACTTTTTTTAAAAGGGAACTTGGCAAGATGCAGTAACTTTTCTTGTGTCTGTTTTAAAATATAGTTTCCAGCAAGAACACAAACTGTAGAGTAGTAATTCAAGTTCATATCTTATTCCTAAAATTGAAGGTAAGCACGAACACTAAAAGTGAAGGTAAGTACAAATCTTTCTTTCAGAAGAATCCTCTCTAAGAGATACAGGAGAGGAGGGAAGCAGAGAATAATTGGCTTGCCACTTTTTTGTCAACACTGATGCACTGAAACTGTGAAGCTCTCTTAAGTCCAATCATTTGGAACTGCTGCTGAAGGGTGTGTGTGCATGAGCGTACATGCAGAGTTTTAAGAATTTCCTGGGGCGAAAGAAGTCTACTGAGGGTAGAGAAACCAACTTTGAAACACTTGAGGAGTGTTGACTTGTTCTTCTTTGTTGGTCTTTCAAAATGTAACAGCAGCTGAAGTCACTCATGGCATACAGGGCCACAAGAAAGTAATGTTGGATCAGGAAAAAACAAGGCTTTTGAAACCCCTGAATACCTACATGCATGAAAAACTGTAGCAAAATGATCATTGGCCTTTACTAAACTTATTTTCACTCAATTTCTTTGTGTGAAAGGACTATGTTCAATAGATCCAGAATTTGGAGTTTGGTGTTTTGAAAAGTTTTCATCATGAATTTTTCTTTTCCTTGATTTGGGGGTCTTCTTTTTGCTTAGAGGTAACAACTCGGTTAATGGCATTTTAGTGCAGATAGTGTGAACCAAATGTGTACTGTCTAAATGCAGATAATATGTAGATAGTGATGGAATTCCTGTTTTTTCTTCTTTTTTTTCAGTCAGCTGTGATATATCTACTTGAAAACTATTTTGGTGAAAATTAGCATAAGAAGCATAGAATAGTAAGAGGAAAAACAATTTTGTAGTACATTTCTGTTCTGTAGAAATAAGTTCATTTCTAAAAAAGAAAGCTTGTCCCTATAATCAAATTATCCAGTATCAACACATCATCTTGCATCACTAGATGTTGTGTAAAAGGCAGTAATGGTATTGTGTAGAGGACTGTGAGTCTGACCTCTTGATACAAAGTAAGTAGTAGGTACAGTGAAGGGTACCTTTTGCATTTGCAGTTGCCTTGTTGTTTTTCATCATTTTTTCACCTGCTAATTCAAAGGGTGAAATGAACAAAGAAATTTTGGAATTATATTTATAGAGATAGATGTGAAGGTACCATAGTAGTATTTACTGTCCACAGGAGAATGAATGCAAAAACATTACATTGCTCTTTTTCCCTCTTCTGTGCCATGAATACATGCAAAGTGTTTTCTTATTTTTTCTGTTTCAGAAGAACTGCAATATTTTGTATGTCTTGTACAACAGGTGTAGAAGACTAGGCAACTGTCTAATGGCTTGTTTATTTTTACTGCTATACATATATCGTCTTGTTGAGTGATAAATGCTATCTAACCTCTATTATGTTATATTTTGAATATGTTTATGTTCATGATATACATATTACAGAAATAGTACATTACAGAAATTTTTGGTGTAGACCTAGAATGAACACCTGCAGAACTGCAAGACGTGCTCCAAGGATGTAAGAAAGGCAGGCAGGATGTTAAGGAAATGGGACAACGTGTTGGTGGAGCCTCATATAGTGGTTATCGTGTGAAACATGTATGGATTTGATAGGTCATATAAAGAAGAAAGCCCTTTTCAGAAGAGCTTTTTATCTCCCAAATCTGACTTCATCAACAGTCTTCTCTGGCTGCGGCTACCATAAACAAAGTAAAACTTCAACATTTAGGATCCTTGGTATTGATGTTCTACACACACTGTCATCTTTCTGCTCTAAAGTCATACTATTTCTTTCAATAGCTTGAGTAATTTCTGAATATATTTTAGACAAACATATCTCATTATAAAAGCAGATTTTTGCCAGATATTTGGCAGTCTACCAATCTTTAAGCTGCAAACATTGTGTTTTATGACTATATATTTAACATACTAACTACTTTTGTAAGTCTTCTGGATACTATGAAGAAATCCACTGAGTCTGTACCAAGATTTTTCTTACTATAACTGAATGCAAATTTGAAAAACAAAACAAATTTGGATCTGAATTTATACCAAACTCAGAATGGCCATGTTTCTGTTGACTGGCTTCAGTAGGTTCTGGATCAGCCTCTTTGACTATAAAAGGATAACGACTACTTCATTGTACCATGGCATTCTGTTAAAAATTCACATGAACATCTGACATAACCCAGATCTTGAAAAACTTTCAGATATTAAGATTGTAATTTTTACACTGAAATGAACATTATCCATGCTCTGTGTTCAGAAGAAAGCCAAACAGATGAGTGTTTAAGAACATCCATTCACCTTTCAAAACCTGTGGACTGCTGTTCTGTACTTGAGCTGTAGCTTAATAACTTTGCAGGGAAGAATGCTGCAGTGTTGGAAGATTTTGACTCATTATGTTCTGGAATGGAGTTATTGCGCTGTACAGGAATGTTCTCTTGTATTCAGTAATAAACATTTTTTCCAAAATAATTTCATAATTATTAATTCTGTTTAGTATTAAATAGGTTCTTTTTCTGATGCTGACCTCACCTGTGTTATATTTTGCTGAAGAATTGCACTGAAAGATATTTCTCCATCTATCTCTCTCTTATGTGTATATATATTTATTGCAGGGCATGGCTTTTACCTTGGAGGAAAGGCAACAACTGAATATCCATGGACTGTTGCCACCTTGCTTTCTCAGTCAAGATGTCCAGGTTTTGACTATTCTTAAGAATTTTGAAAGACTGACAACTGACTTAGACAGGTAAAATATGGCTGTAAAATTGGAACCTAATTATCAAACATGATCCTTTTTTTCTCTTTGATGGTAGATGAGATGAATTTTGAGCTGTTGCTGCTGTAGAAAATTGAGAATCATTAAGCTAAACTCAGCAACATCTTTACCTGTATATACATACATGTACTTACAAAACATATAAAATATCTAAAGCATTATAAAACTTTTATGTAATATAGATTTTTAAAGAACAAAGCTGGGGGTAGGGGGAGGATAACATTTAGGAATACTCATTTGGTAAAACTACATAGGTTACAGCAGCATTACTTTATATTTTTTCCCCCATGCCTTGCTTTTCTCTGTCGTGGCTTGTCTTCTTATCTTTATTTAACCAACAGTTTAAGATACCATTGGTGTCTATTTGAAGTTCCCATAATGTTTGTTTCTCATAGAGGCAGAATAGTAGAAGCATGGCCTTCCTTGTTCATGCAGAGCACATGGTTGTGGTACCTTTTTTTTCATTAGCTAGCATCCAGTGATTTCAGGGAGAGAAACAGCAGTTATCAGAGTAGTAACGTCTCAGGCTAGAAAGGTCAAGTCTGAGTCTCTATGTGTAGCATAGCATAAACTGTCACAGATACACCTCCTTTAAACACATATATTACCATAGCAGTGAGCTTCTTCTGTCCTTATGTTTTCATCTTCTCCTTAACTCTTCTGTGAAGAAATGCCTTAATTACAGGACAATACAGTTGTTTGTTTCTACTTGAACTGCTGTATTTTCTATTCATCTGTAACTTAGAAGTAGGGAGAAAAGCTTTTTATACCATATTACTGTGTTTCTTAACTTGCAAGGAACTTTTGCTCCTAGTTCCGGTCACAGGAAAAAAAAGCACTTGTGCTTCTCAAAACAATACAGATGGAAAGTTGCAGATTTAACTACGCAGAATGCAAGAGGAGATTAGCAGTATATACAAATCTTAATTCTCTACTTTTCAGCCAAAATTTTTGGACATTTAAATAGCTCTTTGCCACAGTGAGGAATATCTGCAGGAAAAGGAAAAAAAACAACAATTGTCATTTCTATATGATAGATCATTGAAAGTTTGAATGCTGTGCCATTTCAAATATAAAAATCCACAATATACCCATATTTTGATTGCAGTGGTCTCCCACCATCGTATGAATACTTACTAGAACACTTGATTTGTTATGCTGGAAGAAAGGAAAGAGAAATCTATCTGACTTGAAAGTTGGAGAGGGAAGACACATTTTCTAAAAAATACAATGTACACAAATATAACTATACAGTTAAAAGTAAATATAAAGTAAAGTTTTTTTCAGAAGTCATTTTCTTCAGAGATTTTTTTTCCCAAATTTATCTTATACTGATCAGCTTAAAGTCTGTATATAAATAATTAAACAAAAGTTCAATATAATTTCTCACCTATGAGTCTTCCTTTGCAGATTCTCTTTTCAAAAAGAAAACAAAACAAAAAAAACCAACCAGCTGGGTGAGAAAAACATTTATTTCCTGCTTCTATCACCACCAATTCTTAAAACAGAAACACAGACTTTACAAAATTACATCCATGTGCTTTGAGAGTTAAATTGTATTTTACCTTTTAACTTTTTTTTACTGTAGAGCTATTTTTTTAGTATAAAACCTTTTTATTTAATATAAACTATATGTTGTATTGTGTGGCTGTGAAGTGCAAACTTGTTAATAGGATTTTTGTAAAACATTTCAGCTGAGAAAACTCGTAAGTCTTACAGTTTGTCATATGACTTCAGACTATTAAAAGCTACTAATGCGATCACTAGTCAAAACAGAATCATAGAATCATAGAACCGCCTGGGTTGGAAAGGACCACAACGATCATCTAGTTTCAACCCCCCTGCTATGTGCAGGGTCGCCACCCACTAGACCAGGCTGCCCAGAGCCACATCCAGCCTGGCCTTGAATGCCTCCAGGGATGGAGCATCCTCAACCTCCTTGGGCAGTCTGTTCCAGTGTGTCTCCACCTTCTGTGTGAAAATAATCAAGGCTTTAGTAATTGATATTAAACTTTTTAAAAGCTGTGCATATTATCTAGTCTTATTCTGCAGTGTATAGCCTGAACAGTGTGGCCACACTTATACAGGTCAATAAACTGGGCTAGGAACTGTCACCATGATTGATACCACAGAGCTGAGCTCAGTGCAGCTCATCTGCAAGCAGACCTCTGGTCTCCATGTCCCAAACTGCCTCTTCCTTCCTCACCTCCAGTAGTGCAGTGACAAAATATGCCTGCTGTGGTATAGGGCCTGAGTTGGAATCAGCCTGGGAATGATTACCACATGGTTATGGAGACTGTCACGTGCCCACGCCCAGACCTAGGCTTCTTTTAGTTCAGGTTAAGAGAAGGCCTGAGGAAGACCCGATCGATGCATATAAACACCTGATGCCAGGGAGCAAAGATGAATCCAGGCTTTTCTCTGCTCTCACTGACCCTGTCTGATGCAGGAATATGAGCTTGGCAGTCTTCAGAGGGGCTTTACCACCTCAGCTGATAATACGGATCTATAGCAGCTATGTAAAAAGTATTGAAGAGTAACCTTTTGTCAACGTAAAATGGGGAAAATTAAGAACTTAAACACTTAAGCAGTTAAAATTATACAAGTTAAAAATACATAAATCCATAAGTGCCTTTGGAATGAAATTTGTTCTTTAAGAAATCACATGTGTATTCTGTGTGAACACTCTGCAGGTCTGAATTTGACTCTTCATGTCATGCTATAATGTGATAAAGAAATATTCTATGAATTACATTGTAGAGGTGTTTTCTTCATTTTTTTTAGCAAAATAAAAACACTTGAGTGGTACATGTATAGGCGTACATTTCATAGAAGCATAGAACCTGTCCTGTCACTGACACCAGAGAGCAGAGCTCAGCACTGGCCCTCTGCTCCCTGTGAGGAATTGCTGGCCACCATGAGGCCTCTTTTCAGCTCCTCTGCTCTGGGCTAAACAAACTGACAGAAAACTTCGGAGTATTTGCATGCAGATGATGTTTCCTTTACAGGTTATGAACTTGGGTTTCTTTTCAGAGACAAGATATTTGTGTGAATTGAGTGTGAAAAGCTTGTGATTTGCAGCTTTTTGTATAAGTCAAGTGCCTGCAAATTTTATTGGAGTGTGTCAGTAGACACCTTGCTCTGCAAACATGCACACTACACATTTGTGAGCTCAGAGCCATTTTTTAAATTAAAAAAATACCGTCCTTCAAGGCTGTATGTTAATTCTGGTCTCCTGTAGTTGCATTTGTGTTGAGATATACTAAAAGGAGAAGGAAATGTGATCCTGCTCCTGTGTTACTACTTGAATCCTATCACTGATGGAGACTGTCAGAAGACTTTGTCTGTTCTCATTGGAAATTGAAAGACAGTCTCAGTGGTCCCCATACAGGAAGGTGTTCAAGGACAAGCTTGTGTAATAGCATGCATCTGTTGCCTTCTAGTGAAAGCAAAGATAATAATTCTAGACAAAAAGTTACTTCCAGAATGCATCTAGTCTTCCTTCCCATAAGAGCAGTGATTGAGAAGAGAGAAAGGGATGCTATTGTTTTCTTCCTAAAACTAGAATTTGGACGTGGGTGTGTATTGGTGCGTTTTACATCCCAGTACAAAAGATTATGTATGTGCATTTGGATACCACAGTACCAGATGCTACTAAGTACTTTAGATAGAAGAGTATTATCCAATGAAATGTGTGCTGTGTAAGACAGTGCTGTATACTGGCAGGATTGCAGCCTACTCTGGTTTTGATTGGAAAACATGTTTGTGCAAATTCATAAAGCAAAGCTGATAGTACCATAGCATTACATGTTTTGGCATGGCTGATATTCCTTTGCTGACTTGCAGTGTGAAATTGCTGTGTTCTGAAATACCACAAGTTCATATATAAGATGAATGCAAAACAGAAGCAAGTATACTGCCTGGTATGCTTGGCAAAAAAAAAAAAAGCCTATAACAGAAAATAATTCTGCTCCTCTAACTTAATGTGGAAAAGCTGCAACGAATTCTGCAAGTAATCTGATTTTCCCCCCCGTATGTTCCTAATTGTCTTTTTTTTTTTTCTCCATACTGACACTGTAGTCTGCCATTTAGACAGACAAATCTTCTATCAGAGCTTTTCTTTCTCTGAACAGTTATATTGGTAAAAATTTTACCGAACATGTTAGCATCAGGAGAAGGTCCATCAGATCATTTTTTTCCTGAGAATACTGTGTAATTTTATTTTTTTCTTTAACTTCACTGCTATAAATAACATTTCTGTTTTGACGTTGTTAATTTAAACAAATGTATGTGACTTTACACATGTTATACAAGTTATACATACACATATATGTATATTTCTTCCAAGTTTCCTTTATTTACTCTCATGTCTTGCAAGCTAAGAGCAAACAAATGCTATTGGTTTTTGTTATATGTTTGCTTTTGTTCCACAATTCCATTTTAATGTGTAAAATGAAGGTCAATAGGGTACATGTAAAGTAAATTATCCTAAGAAATAGTCTAATTTTCCAGTAGCTATATCAGTTTTCCTTTGGTTTTTGGATGATATTTGGTTGGTATGCATTTGTTGCTACTGTAATTGATTCTATTTTTAATAGAATCATAGAATAGCTTAGATTGGAGGGGACCTTAAAGCCCACTCAGCTCTGATCCCCTGCCATAGGCAGGACTGCCCCCCACCAGCTCAGCTGCCCAGGGTCCATCCAACCTGGCCTTGAGTGCCTCTAGGGATGGGGCACCCACAGCTCTCTAGGCAGCTGTGCCAGCGCCTCAATGCCCTCTGAGTAAAAAATTTCTTCCTAACATATAGCCTAAATCTCCCCTCTCTTAGCAGTCAAATAGCAATCTAGCACTACAAGTTCTTAGGTGAAGTAAAGGCAAGGAAGCAGAATGACATAGGAAAAATGTGAATACTGGGCAGTCTCCACTGCCTTCCTTGCCAGTTCTTGGTTTTCTGCTTCTGAACCTTTTCTCTGAAATCTTTGTTCAAGACTTCTTATATGAGAACAGATAGTATTTTTCTCCCTTTGTATAGTACAGATGATCATTATCCACATTTTAGTGCTTGTTTTCACTATTTTTTTAATTACATGTGGTCTTTAGTAAAAGATTCCATGAAATACTGCTTTTTAAATGTATCTTTTTTAAAACACAATGCTGAAAACCGCTTCATGGTTTTAATTCTGTAGATTACTTGGATTTTACTAAGAGATGCATAGTTGTCTAATGCCTTATAACCAACACCACATTGAGAATGAGAGATTTTTGGTTTTCCTCCTTAAAAGGAATTTCTCAGAAAGCTGAAGCTCATAAGAAAGTAATTTGAGGAGATATTTTATACCCATCACTGAAAATCAGCCTTCTGATCAAAATTGCTCTTATCTAGAAATATTTTTCTTCTGATAACAGTATCTATTATGTTGATTTAGTTATGGCCAAGTATGCAGTATTTTAAAATATGATTTTATTTATTTATTATTATCTTTATAATTTTTTTAATCATATCCCAAATATGAATGTGGCATAATAAATACAAATAAGAAAATCAAATCCTGATTTATTGCCCAAGGACAGAAAAAACAGAATGGAGAGTCTTAGCAAACAGAGTGGAAGCCCTTGAAAAACTTTTTAAAAACCTTTTAATTTACTCTGTAAAATATTTCTTTGCAGCATTTAAAATCCAAGATTGCTCTGAGTGATAAGAAAGGGCAATGAAATAGTATTTCAGTGTTTTAAATAGCTGCTTCTCATTTTAAATAAAACTGGTAAAAAGGAGAAAAAATATACTGGCAACTTGTTCAAAATATAATCACCTGGCTTGCATGAATGGTTGTAGTCTCTGGTACAGAGCAGACCTGAGAGCACCTGATTTCTCACTTGTTGTTTCTCACACTGTGTTGAGATCCTCTGGAAGCAAGCAAATGCCCTCAAATATATTTGCAATTGTATGTAAAGGAGCTTGAATTTCAAAGTAAACGCTCGGATAATTGTTCTCACCTGAAAGGTTTTAATAAAGAACGTGCTCCAGGAATACAAGGAGGTTGAAAGACATGCCATATCATGATAAAGTTCTAGGAAAATTAAAGGTTGTAAGGAAATGTACTTACTTGAGGGAAAATTAGTATATATGTATTTGCAGCTGAGAACTGCAAGTGTAGGGTATAATTTAACCCTGGAGAACATTCAAAACTTCCATGTAGAAGGGCAGATAGTTCAGGATATCTCATGAGGATGGTATTTAGAGTACACATTCAACATCTTGGTTTCAAAATCTTTATCTGTATGAAGGCTAGAATACCCTTAGTAACACAAGGGATTTAACTGGTTTGCATCTCACTCCTGCCACATCATTGTAGTCTCTGCTGGCCAAAGGGGCTGCACTGACCATTTGTATTGAGCTTGTTGAATGCTTCTTTAGCTGATGGATAAAGCTAAACTTTAACAAAACAGCTGAATATTTGCTAAATTTCTTATGCTCATCAAATTCCAAAATATCAAGCGTTCATGAACTGACCAGGCTCGTACCTGAGAAATAATTGTATAACTTGAAGTCACTAGAAATGAAGACTCTCATTTGCAGCGTCATACTCAGTGATCCTGGCTGGGATCATGAGTAATTCAGTATTTATTCAGTGTTAGAGTGATGGTAGTCAAAAGTAGACCAGGATAAGCAAGATATTTTTACACTCTTATTTTTCTGATGTTTTAACACAGAATTTCTTTTTACATAAATATAAAACTTCTTCAAATGCAATCCAGAATTGATTTCTGCTAGGAGACAAAGAAAAAATTGTAGATTTCATTACAAAGACCAAATTCAGTTTTGAAAGATACGTCAGCTTCGTTTTTGAAAGCTTTGTCCTGCAGCATACAGGTAAAGTATTTATTTGAAGTATTCATCTGGGTTTGGGAGAATTTGCTATGGAGGCAAGAGGAGAAAAAGCTATATTTTCTAGTTTTTTTCCTGCAAGTGAGTAATTTTGTTTAATTTTTCTTTTAATAGCTATTTAATTTTAAATGAAATAACTGATGTGTATGATTTAGGTTCTGACAGACTAAAAATTATCTTGCAGCGTTACGTTTTATACCTGGATTAGCTCAGGTTTATCTTCCTGATGGTGTAGAATATGCCAACATTGTGATCTTTTCAGCTTGTCTCAACCATTTAGTTATCCTTTATGTCTGAAATAGTATTGTTCTTAAGACAAAGGGGAATTTAAATATTCTAGACGGGAGGCTAAGAGGCTGTTGCAGTAAAAACATAGCTTTAACTAATTATCTAGGCACCTTTTTGTTTCTGAATTTACTTCATATATTCACTTGATGCCTGCCTAATTATATTTAATTCTCCACAGATATATTCTACTAATGAGTCTTCAGGATCGAAATGAAAAGCTTTTCTATAAAGTGCTGACTTCTGACATTGAAAAGTTCATGCCTATTGTTTATACTCCCACTGTGGGACTGGCTTGCCAGCATTATGGTTTAGCATTTCGGAGGCCACGGTATGTAAATTTCAAATAAAAGTAATTGTATCTTATTTTCTTCTTGGCAGATTTTTGCATGGGGGGTTCTAACATTGCTGAATGTAAGCCAAAACTGTAGTATTTGAGATAAATCAAATTAAACTTTTGGTCTACATTAAACAATCATTTGTGTTGCATTAAGAAGGTAAGTGCTTGTTTTAATTGTGTTAAACATGGGTACATTTTTAATCTCGTTAACTTAATTTGACTTTCTTGCAATCCAAGCTGCATGTTAGAACACTGTAAAAGAGTGGATCCTTTGTCTTAAATTTGTTTTATAATCTTAAGAGTACTGGCTTTTACCTATACATTTGCATTATAGGTGTTCTACATACACACACATATATGAAAATAGAATGTATACAATCTAAGGGTTTGTTAAGTGTGTACGTATGGACATCATAGAAGTAATCAATAATCCTCAAAGCACCTGTCTCACTGCCTGATAATTTGTGGTTTCATAAGATACTGGAGTGCTTTTATTCTGTATATGGCATCTGTATTTATAGAGTGATGGGTAAGTGGTATGAAAGAGTTGTAATTTCTGTTGGCTTCTGTTTAACTTTGTCTCTTGAACATCAGCCCACAGAGTCTGAGATTTATGGTGGTTGCTATTTAAGAACGTTGTGTGTACCAGCAGTGCATTCAGACTCTAGGGCCTGTAAAAGTTGGTAATCTCTATAGTGAAGGCAATATTTTTGCTTCAGTCAGAAACAGTTCCTGAGGCTTGGAAGTGTGAACAATGCTGCATCTTTGCTCCAAATACAAAATGGAACAATACTTTGGAGCATTCTGTTCTATTTTCCAGCAAAAGAGGAGATAAATGAGCAATATGTGCATAATTCTGTTAGCAGAAATGGATTTTTTTACATCAGTCATTTTTTTTTACATTGATCAAAAACAAGAGGTTTGCAAGACTAAAGGAACAAATGGCTGCTGACATTGTCTTCAGCAGGAGGTATTTGAGGTACAAGACTTAGGGCTTCAAGGTTTTGTTGTTAATGTAAAAATCATTTTGGCCTTGTGACTGAATGAGTCATGACCATCTGTCCAATTACACAATACAAAAATTCCCACTTCTATAGACAGAAAAAAGTTCAAAAATACCTCAAGAATGCTTGCTTAAACCTGTTTAGCAATCTGTGGCTTTTAGGTGCCTCGCCTAGCAAGAGAAGTCATCTTTTTTCACATCAGTGTTGTCACCATGATGACTTTATTGACCTTCCAGAAAGTGCTAAATTTGTCTGTAAATTAAATCTTCGCCTAAACTGTCACTGTTTTGATATCTCTTGCCGTATAGGATATTGCACAAAAAGCTGGTTCACAAAGCAGAGCATAATAGCAGTTGTACAGGTACTGTACACGCTTGGGAAACAGCAAGCTGAATTCTCTCAACTCAGCAAATGACTACAGTATAAAACTACCAGTACATGTAACATTGCATGAAGTTGCTATGTTCCCTGTGGATTTTCCTGTGTTCTGTTTAAAAAAAACCCTGTAAGCTGGCATATGAGTAGGGAAATTACATTCTGATAACATATTTAAATATTCTAAACAGTGACTGTCTGATGAGAGAGCAAGGTACAGGTGCTGTTTAAGTGTCCTAATATTTGTATGTTCTTAAAAGTATGACTTTATTTACCAATACTGAAAAGATTTTTCTCTAAAAAATAAAGAAGTTACTTTCCTTAGTGAAAATTAGCAAATTCACTACTTAAACTATTTCACTACTTCAAACTACTTATATAGTTTCCTTAACCTTTTAGTCTAAAAAACCCCTGTATTATTTATAGGACAACCCACTATTTACTATCTGACATTTTTTCACTGCAGTTCAGCTGCTAATGAATGAATATTGTTTGAAACAATATTAAGTAACGTTTCACTGACACGCCTTTTGGTATTCAGTTGTACTCTTGAGCTACTGAAATCAGCCTTGGCTGTATTCAACTGTCTACTGCTTTCCCAGCTACATGTGAGCTTTGTTTTTTATGACTGACTGTCTTTGGAGATGTGAAAGATATTTATAAAAGCCTGTTTTGTATCTAGTCCTGCTGGATTGCCTCACCACTTTCAAATAAGTATTTTAGTGACTCATTTATGTAAAGATGGCTGAAAAACAGCTACAGTCTTCTGAATCTCATAAGAACCTCATAAAATTTGTTGTTATTTTTTGTTAAGAAAGAAGATCATCATCCAAGTCGGATGTTTACTGTTCCTCTGCAAATTCCCAATAGTTATGTTCATGGTGGCTTACTTCCTACTCTTACATTCCCCGAGCACTCAACTGATTCCAGTGTTCATCAGAGGTCTCAGAAGAAAAGTCTGTAAAGTGTCCCCTTTGGCAGATTCTTTGCTACTTGGGAAATTCCTGTGTTTTGTCATCTTCCACTGCATTCTGTTACAGAGATTTTTATTTTTGTTTTCTAAGAGAAAGCTTGTAAATTATTCCAAAGCTGACTATGAAAAACAATCAGCTTTATTTGGCTTGAAACAATATTCTAGAGTGTGGCTCATTTAGTATTAAGTGTTACATATTGACATCCCTCATAAATAGCACCCTCTGTAAGTTGAATTTGCAAAGAAGAACAAAAGAACATTTCAGTTAGCATACAAAAGGAATAAAAGAATAAAAGACAAGAAATTTAGTCTACTCTAATCGTGATATTCTTACATTTATATTCTTATATTCTTATAACACTGGAATTTGCAAGGTAATATCTTAATATCCAGTTTAAATCTGGAAGTTTTTTCTATATTTGGTTGGATCTCTGTGTGTTGTGTTGTGAAGTGAACCTAAAACTCCTGCTTCACAAGTTATGTATTCAGTCAAAGAGTTAAGGAAAAATAGTTTAAAGTTAAAAGATATGTGTCTAGTGGGATCAGTGAATGAGAACATCATTTGTGCCTCCCTTGCATGTTTTTAGAAGACCGTATCGGCTCACAAGATGTACTTAGAGTTACAGAAGGACACTGTGGCAAAGATGATATGTTTTTCATCCTGAATCAGTATTTTGCAATTGTAGAATGAACATTCTTGGCTGGTTAGCTGAATGTGTGATTAAGCAATATTTCTCAAGAAAACCAGCTGCAAAATAACTCCATTCACTGGTTTGATGCTCATCTGGATAACTGACACTTGTTTGTAAAATTAAAACTCTACTTAGAATTGCATTACTCACTGTGAATATTCAGCTTCATCAGTACAATCAATCCACCAGTATAATGAGCAAGCATCCGATGTTCTAGAAACCAACAGATCTGATAGCCAGTCTCTAACAATTGAAGAAGATGAGGGAAGATGTGGCTCCTGTGGGGGTTGGTCAGTGAAGGAATGCAGACCTCTGTAAGAATTCTCTCCACTCTATCTGTTTGATATACTGTAGGCATATACAGGGATTTAAAAAATGTACAGATAAATGTTTTAAAGGCTTATGCTGGGAATGTAGTGAAGTATCTCAGAATCCCTGTAAGGTAACTTTCTGGTCAAGAAACCTTGCATTTAAGTAAAACGTTCTTTAATTGAACAAAGCATGCACATGATGCAGCTTTTGCTGAACTCACTAAGAAACAATTTATTCCTGTAATCGGTTTTCTAAAATACAACTGTATTTTCAGTTACTTTATTCATCCAGAAAATATAAATATGGGAAAGTTCAATGGAAATTTCCTCTAAGAGTCCAAAATCAACTTTTTACATAGCTGAGAGAACACCCAGGAGCTTCAGATTCTTGTGTAAACTCAGTGTTCAGAGAGGAGAGGAAAAATTGGCAAGTATTGCTATGTTGAAGACTTGGGATGTTGATAAAATGTTACTCTTTATGTAAAATGTGACTCTTTATGTATTTCCATTCCTAGAAGGAAAAGTCATTTCAAATATAGAAAGAGCTAGCCCTGGTAACTATTGCAGCCACACAGACGTGTCAGAGCTCCTGAGGAGTAATTCATCGAGGCAGCCATATGCTGTTAAACTGACTGGGGGCAATTTTAAAAGTACCTAAATTGAAATTGTTGCTGCATATTGAATACTCAGATGCTATCACATAAGAGGCAAAATATGTCAGCTTGAGCTTAATTTTTTTCTCCTTTTTTCCTTATTACATATATATATAATCAGATCTTCCCCACCTTCTAGGTACTTGTTCAATAAAGTCTTCTCACAGAGGTTTTCTTCTCTAATAGTTCATTCACCATTGTGCTTATTATTATTTTCCTTCCTCGTATGACTAGAAAAAGGAAATCTAAATTTCTTATTCTCTCCAGGTCTAAGCAAGATTACATTTTGAATTAACGTTTAATAAGTATTTTAAAAATATGTTTGGTTTAGCTCTTTTCATATTTTTAAAGAACACTTAGAATGTTATTGGTGGCTGTTAGCATCCATATTTCACAGAGCAATTTGGTATGTCAAATATTTAGCTTATAAATGGTGGTGTTATACTTGTTTGCCACTGTATTGAAGTGTCTGATTGATCCAGCACATACAAATTTGAGATTGATTTCTTTCTTCATATTTCTCAAATGGAATTTATCCTTTTACATTTGTTGCATGCATTTACAGATGTACTCTATTGGATGAGTTCTTTTTTCATTTTTCATTGATATACTAATGTTTACCAAACACATTGAGATTCTCAGCTGCAGGATAGTGTACTTTTTTTTTTTTTTTAATGAGGAAATGGAATTAGAGAAGATGGAAATATTTGTCTCCTGTGACAGGGCTTACAAAATTTTAGAACTTGGCAGCAGAGCTGCAGTGTGTTTGCCAGAACAAGGTTGAGTCTTGCAGTTCATTTAATAATTTTTATCACAGTTTTTAATGAGGTTTTCACTGGAGACTTAATTTTATTTTTTTGTTAATTCCTTTGGATGGACGCCTCTGAAATCCAAGTCTCTTCAGAAACAAGACTTGACTTACAGGAGGCCAAAAACCTGTCAAGTTCTCCTGGATCACAAAAGCCAATAAAGTTCAGTTCCTGAAGCTTCCTTGAGAATGCCTGTTTCACTCACAGATATGTGCTATTTTCTTGATGGAGACCAGAAATTCTGGATTCATTTAACATAACATCTTCACCAGCATAACTGCCCCATGGATTTTTCTGGGCATCTAGATGTTTTTTCCTAGGCAAAACAGATTCATATTTTGAGCCATTATTAATCTGATTGTTACTCTGAATAATTACCTTACTAGTATTTTCACTTTGTAAAAATCAATACTTTTATAACATAAAATTATATTAAAATTATATTAAGTTACAAAGCCATTTAAGGATTCTTTTTTATTAATTGAGCTGAGCATGGCTGAATATTTAGGGCAGTCTCTGAAGCTGAAATATGTTGTTACAAAGACATATCAAAAGCAAGATCCTTGTTTGAAAATAACGTATTGAAGTTCCATTCTCCAGCACGTGCTGGTATGGGCTGTATGTGTTAACAATATGGGCCAGGTGGCAAGCTGTTCTGTAACACTATAACAGATAATTAACAGGACTGTAGCACTTCTTCTAATTTTATACAGTCTTTCCGTTATTGGATTCAAGTATCCACCAGTAATGATAATTGCAGCCCGTCACAGAGCACTTTTGAAGTAAATGTTGGTTTGTCATTTTTGCTTTTGTCTCTTGTGAGAATGACAACTGTTGACATTTTCCAGACAGCTTTCCTTTCTTTTTTTTCTTCTTTTTTTTCTTTTTGAACACTATTTCCACTGAATTAAAGAACCATAACACCTTCATGACACCCTGTAATTCTACTCTTTGGCACAGTTCTGGTGTTCTCTGTTATCTTCATCAAGCTAAAACTTAGCTTAGTATTCTTTTGCTTCCTCAACTCAAAAGTAAATCTAATAGGTTCTCCCAGTGTAACATTTTGCCGTACTCTGAAAAGCTGGAAAAAGAGAATTAGTACACAATGAGAATGTTGAATTCCTCTCTTCTCCTAGACTGTCTTCTAGAAGCATACTACACGAGATTGTGCACAAGGTGTGTTTTACTCAGTCTGTCACCAGCCAGCAACTCTGCAGAGGGAGTTGTGAGAATCTTTGCACGGAAGGCGTCAGTTGGTCTCATTTTGGTCTTAAGAGTGCTGTGTAAATATTAAGCCAATATCTGAGTCTAAGAAATAGATGAATGAAAATAGTTGTACCTTGATTTTGAAAATACTAGGATATGCTTTAGCTTATATGTATGTAGCCATCTGGTCTCTCTTGAATTGCATAAAATTCATGACTTTTGGTAATACGTTGACAGTAGGTTTCACCATTTAGTCATCTTGTGAATTTTCCTCTTTTTATTAAACTTTTACCTTAGAACAGAATCATGAATGATAACTTACGCTGAACAGAAAATATATAGTCCTGATCTAATATTATGAAATATAATATCCTCTATGTGGTGTTTTTTTTTCTATGCACGTAGTGCTTGCATGTAGGCTTTACCTAAGGCTATAGTGGATGGATGGGATTTACAGAAGTCACACTTTGAGGTAGTCTTTTATTTAGTCTTGTATGAGTTGAAGCTTTCACTGTTGTTAGCTTCTTCCTACTCTCAAGCTGCATAGATGATTCTTTATGCAGGTAATCTTGGGAATTCTCATCACTATCATAAAAGAAACTTCGTCCCAGAACACATCACAAGCATGGAATTTTTGGCGTTCAGCCTAAGTTTGTACCTCTTGATGGTGCATTGCTCTGTTTTTTCTGGAGGGAGAACATCTGGGCCATGAGCAGGAGGAAATGAGGCCAGCGCTACTCAAAACATGACTCTCAAAATGTTTGGCAGCAGTCAGTGCTGGATCATTTTCCTTCTCCTCTTTACAATTTCTGAGAAAGCCTCAGGGCCCTTCTATAACACCATCTTTGGTGGTTTCTCTTCAAGGGTGCCAGAACGAATGTACTGGCCTTACATGTTTCCCTGTCC
Source organism: Pavo muticus (assembly GCA_016647715.1). Taxonomy (NCBI): domain Eukaryota; kingdom Metazoa; phylum Chordata; class Aves; order Galliformes; family Phasianidae; genus Pavo; species Pavo muticus. The sequence continues at coordinate 399,835 of JACDJE010000243.1, read as the reverse complement.
ATGTCTTCCTCAAAATCCTGGATATTTCCAGGGGATTCCTGTTCTCATTTGATTTGCAGTGTTGTATTTTACACTTTTCCATCACCTCTTGTGAGAGATTAGAGTAGAAATTTCCCTCTCCTCCATAAATTTGAAGGATTCAAATTTCTCTTTTCTAGGGCATCTGAACTCAGAGCCAGTGGAAACTTATACTTCTATGGATTTTGACATGTTATGATTATCTTCCTCTCTGTGCACCCTATCAAAAGACTCCTCTGAGACACGGAATTTCCTTACTGATGCTTTTCATCATATAGGAAGGACAGTTTGTGTGACGATTTTTAATGTGGTGATTGTTAGACCCTTCTCATTTGGGTTGTTAAAACAGTCACTTTGCAGATCTGTATTCAGGAAACTGGGCAGAAATATAGCGTACATTTCTCTGACTAATCTTTTCTCCCTCGTGCCAATACCGTATAAAAAGTTAGGCTATCAACAAATTCACTAATAGATATATGACTGCATTTTTAAACAGTGGTTTTCTTTCAACAAGTTATAGTTTCCTATTAATAATTAGTATGTGCATCAATATATAACCATGTTCCTCCTCAGTATCTTCCTTTTTTTTTTTTCCCTAACCTTTAGGGAGTTTTTGACTTTGTGCCAACCCACAAAACAGTCTTCTGGTTATAAGCTTCCAGATTTCCCAAAGTAGTACATTCCTTAATAAAATATACAGTAATTTTATTTAGTTTTATGTCTCAAGTTGGCCGAAGTCTTATAAGCTATACTAATTCATCAGGTAATACTGTAAGGAAGAGGTCTACTTACTGGCTCTGTCCTACTCTGATATTTATCAACCACATTTTTCTCTTAGTGAAACAGTCTCTGTCAACCTGCCAGATTTATACAGTGCCCTAACTGTCAACATCGTTTGGCCCTGAAGCAAATTTTTCAAGAGCTGCTTGCTTCAATAAGAGAGTCGTAACTTTCCTTAGATCAACACTTTTTCAAGGACAGGCTATCAAGCTCTCAGCAAACATTTCAGCCTGACATCTCATGGAATTTTCCCTGGGACTGTATAGTTTGTGCTGCTTTGCTTGTTTGTTTGTTTGTTTTTATTTTTAGAACTGGCAACACTCAAGCTTCATTTTCTGTCGCTTTTTAGGGACTCTTTTTATGAGTTGCTTCAGGAGGAAATACAAAAGTAGTTGGATGTTGAGTAATAATTGGTTATTAGACAATTTTTGTGTTATAAATATTTTTATAATCATTTTTATTTCTTAATTTTATATTTATCATTTTAGTTATAAGAAATGTATGCTAAAAATAGGCTTTTACATATAAGGGGTCTTAGTCTTTTATTCAAAAATACAAACTCAGTTCTAGTGCTATAGATTTGTTTAGTCCACAAGGAGGACTGAAGAATGGTTCTTGGTCTTCAGGATGCTTATGTCCCAGTCCAGATATTTATTCTAACAAAAATGCTTCTGTTCCCAGGAAATAGTCCTATCTCTTGAAGTCATCAAAGAATCTTCCAGAAGAGTTATCCTTGACTGTTAGACAACTAAGACTGCAAGAAATACCGATGTCTTCCTTTGAAACCTGTCATCCAGAAAAACAACTCTTAGTGAATCTGATGAGGATCATGTACATACAAGCTCTCTTCATCAGACGCAGACAACCAGAGATCTCACCTAGCTCAGAGCTTAGAGTTAATACAAACTGTAGGAATTTCCCATCATCTGTCTTCATAGAACCACTTCTGTTATCTGAATCCCATAGTATGCCTGGAATTCTGACTCTGGACTTAGTAAGGATCTCTTCTGACTTGCGTTAACAAATATCTTCTCTGGCGGAAGATCCCATGTAATGTCTGCAAATGGATGCTACTTTATATTTTCCTGTTGTGCAGAATGATAGATACAGTTGCTTCCCTTCTGGACTGAGTGACACTGGACAGTCCTGAAGTTGTGGCCTGCAGGTAAGCACAGCCTGCGTATCAGTAGACAGGTACTCTGCTGTCCTAGCACATTTAGGACAACAAAGACAACTGACAGGTTGTACACCATCAACAAACAGAACAGTCCAAGATTTTTTCATGTTTTTGAAACAGGAACATAAATTATCAGATGCTCATATCTAGAGTCTGTTAATACATTTGTAGGTGGTCCTAATAAAGTCAGATCCTTAAAGACAGTGCTTAGGAGAAAGAGAGAGCGATCACTACTCTACTGGTAGCCTCATCATCAAGAAGGTCATAATTTTGGTTTGGGGATACAAATGCCTTCTCTTGAATATCTGAACTTTTTTGGCCTTTGGTGGTCTTGAGTATCAGCTTTGCACCAAAGTGTCCTTAACTCTGTTTGGAACAGCTTTTAGGGAAATAACATGTTACTTTCAGTCTTCAGAAACATACTTAGTAATGACATATTTCTACCATATTTTGTTCCAGGGCTCTGGCCACCATACCATCACCTATGACTTACGCTATTTTGCTCTTAGGCTTCTTTCTAAATCAATGCAACTGATTTGCTTTGAGACATGAGGCAAATCTTTCAGTGCAGCTAAATACAGAGAGTAACTATAAGGTCAGAAATTACTTAGCTGGGTGTGGGGGGAAGCCTATTTTTTGATTGAAAGAGATTGGAAAAGGAGGATAAAGCACAGCTTACTTACTGAGACTTTTGTTGGTATTGAAGTCTGACACTTTCATGTTAGGCATGCTTAGCCTTTTAGATTGGCAAAACAGATCTTTTTAGATTACATACATTACTTTGTGCTGTATTGAGGCATCAAACGGACTCTGTCACAGAAAGGGGACAACAACTGCACAGATGTTACGAAGTAGTTAAAATGAAAATTCTTTCTATCAGTATGTTGTTTCTTGCGCACTTATGCTACAGTGTCTTCCGTGACATCTTTGCTGTATATAGTAGATACCTATACTAACGACTATTTAACATAACATTTTAAAAGGAGGCTCAGAGGAGACCTCATTGCACTCTACAACTGCCTGAAGGGAGGTTTTGATGAGGCGGGGTTTGGCCTCTTCTCCCAGGCAACAAACAGAACCTGAGGAAATGGCCAGAAGTTGTACCAGAGGAGGTTTAGATTAGACATAAGGAAAAACTTTTTCTCTCAGAGAGTGGTCAGGCACTGGAATGGCCTGCCCAGGGAGGTGGTGGAGTCGCCGTCCCTGGCAGTGTTCAAGAGGTGTCTGGATGAGGAGCTACGAGATATGGTTTAGTGGCTTGTGGTAGCAATGGTAGTGGGAGAACGGTTGGACTAGATGATCTTGTATGTCCTTTCCAATCTTGTGATTCTATGCTTCCATGATTTTTGTTGAACTTACTGTTGCAGAGGAGTTATGGAATTGTAGATGACAGTCCTTCACAATACATAGGAGTGGGTACTCTGAAACCCTCTTGAACATATTATGCAGAATTACTTAGCAGGATGCATTTATGCATAGAAAAACACAGAAGAAGATCTGCTACATTTCTGTAGCTGTTCTTGGAAATGTGAAGAGTGCCCTCTCACACATTCGTGTCGTGTTTAAACTTGCAATTTATTTCTTGAGAAGCACTGAGAGAAATGTGTGTGCTTCTTTCTTCCTTCCTAGGACTATGCCGTAGAAGAGAAAGAGCCATTCTAGCTGTCAGTGTGATAAAAAAGAAATGATATTACTGCGTGCATTTATAAAATATTTGTAGGCAACATGAGCATGTAGCAAAGAACTACTACAGGTCATTTATAAGCATTCAGTATGTTCTCTTACACTGAGGTCTTTGCAGAGGAAGAGGAATCCCACCCTCTGGCAATGTGCAGAGAACTTTCTCCAAATTTCCAGTAATTCCCATTACTGTCTTTTTATGTTGCAAAACGAGGTGCCAGTAGTATTTCGGATGAGACAACACCAGTGACTTAGAAACGTTACAATGCTTTTATTAGCTCAGTCTGTGTATATCCCTGTCCGTGTCCAGAGGGCTTTTCCTTTGGGGGTATGCTTACGCTGGAAATTCTCCAGCTCTTGTTTTCTGTACATTTGCTGCACGTCCTTCAGCACCACCCAAATCCCCTGTTTACCTACTCAGCAGCTTCTCTGTTTGTTATGTTCTCATTACTCAGCAGTCCAACATGATCCTATTGTTGCATTTTGAATACAAGATACTGTAACTTTAAAAAATAGTCTTGTATTTGGTGGAGTCAAAAACAGAAAGTAAAAGCCTCCAGCTCTTCAGTAACTTGGATATGCTAAAATCAGAGTCTTCTATCTCTGACTAGAAGCCTTATAAATAGATCTTAAAACAGTCAATTTAAAGTGAAAAGAAGGCATAAAAATTGTCAGCCTTCAAGAGCATGATAATGAGATTATTGTGTGTTTAATACGTCCCGCATTTATATTTATAGTTATATTACATTTATTATGTTATACGTATTATGTTTACCAGTTCAGAAGATTTTTTCGCACAGTTTTTGAGACAGCCATATGCCTCTCCTGGTAAGGAACTTCTGGAAAAGGCAGGAGATTAATGTTTTGGGGTAGACAAATATTTTGGTGTAGAATTAAATATACATGTAGTACACAATATAAATATACATTTCCTGTTTTTTACTGGTAAAATTTAAACACTCGTTTCTTTTGTGATTGACTTTCAAAGAACTTGTTTGTTGCAACTTCATTAACATCAGATAACATACTCTTAAAAATAGTCATGTATGCCTCTCAATTTTTGTGTCTGAGATACAGCTGGACATACAGCTTTTTTCCCCATGTAAAGCTTTTGTTGGACAGAGTCCTAAGATGTATGTCTGGCTCATATATTCGTGCATGTTAAAAATCTAATAGGAAATACTAGCAGAACTAGCGCTAGCCAGGTTGTTTGCATTTTACTGTTTTAAAACGTTGTGGTTTTGATAGTAGAAAATATGGACATAAAATGATGGAAAATATTGTAGCAAATATCAATGCAGTAATTGAAAAAAAAATGGTTAAAATCTAGATGTCAAAAGAAAACAGTAAAAAGTAGATATTTTAAGAATGTGCAACTGAACCCTTTGTATGCTAAGGATCTACCACCACAGCATATTTTTGGAGTTAGAACTAAATTGATCTTTATTTTGACCTATTCTTGCAACATTCCATTGAATCTTCTAAAATATCTTAGTTTAACATCTGTGTTTAAAAATTACTCAGATTTTAAGTAAGACTTTAAACTATGAGATTTCAGTTACTATACCCATTTTAAAGACTTGTGTTTAAATAAAATTCAAACACTCTTGTTTAATTTGGAAAGTAGTTAGCCACAGCTCTGATTTTCAGAATATTATGGGTACGCATAGTAAGTCAGCAGTCTAAATAAAACATTGTTAAAGCTACTTCAGTTTTTAAGTTTGTAAGAATTTCTTAAGTTATGTTATCTAGTGTTAGTGTTGCCAGCAGGAGCAGGGAAGAGCTTGTCCCCCTATATTCATCTCTGGTGAGGCTGCACCTCAAGTACTGCATTCCGCTTTGGAGGCCTCACTACAAGAAAGACATTGAGGCCCTGGAGCGTGTCCAGAGGAGGGAAACGAAGCTGGTGACGGGTCTGGAGCACAGATCTTATGGGGATTGTCTGAGGGAGCTGGGATTGTTATGTTTAGAGAAGAGGAGGCTCAGAGGAGACTTTATTGCTCTCTACAGCTGCCTCAAAGAAGATTGTGGCAAGGCTGTGGCAACCTTGTGAGAAGGTTGGCCTCTTCTCACAGGTAACTAATGATAGGACTAGAGGGAATGGATTCAGCTTGTGCCAGGGGAGATACAGATTGGATATTTGGAAAAATTTGTTATCTGAAAAAGTGGTCAGGCTGCTGGGATGGGCTATTCAGGGAGCTGGTTGAGTTACTGTCCCTGGAGATGCCCAAGAAACAATTAGATGTTGTACTAAGAGGCATGGTTTAGTGGAGGAATACTGGTGGTAGACAGACAGTTGGACTGGATGATCTTGGAGGTTTTTTCCAACCTTGGTGATTCTATGATTCTATGATCTAGTTATTGAGTGATCCCTAAACTAAAATAACAATGAAAGGGAAATGACCCAAACAGACTTGCTTCTTATAGCGAGAATAGATTAATACCAAACTAGTCACAAAGTCACTAAACAGTGATTTATTTATTCTGCTTGTCAGTTTATAATCTTACATTTTCATGTGGGAAAACAAATTGCTGAGAAGTCAGATCTGTGATAGCATGAACTGTAAACAGAGAAACTGTGTTACTGTAAAGCATTGACTCAGTGCCCTGAAAATTCCCGTTTTGGAAGGCTTCTTGCGTTTCCCAGCAGCCACCAAAGCCTGGCTTCTCGGTCATGATGGTGGAACAATGGAGTCCACTTTCATGCAGAAGTGGAATGTGACAGGATTTCTAACTATGAGCTAGCTTGTGCATAAACCAGCTGTTTTACAGTTAACAGTAAAAATCTAGACTGCTAACTGAAAAGATTTGCTAGTGAGGAATTTATGGAGTAGATGAAATGTGGAGTGAAGGCTACCAAAGCATTGTCTTTGTATCAGCTGTATTTCAGAAACAAGAAGGTCTCTATACAGTTCTTGTAATTAAAACTTTATTTTCTTGAATGCAGAATATAGAAAACTCGTAAGTGGGTGAACAGCTGAGAGAAAGTATAAGCAAGGAGCACCTTCACATCCCTCAACATAGATGTGAATACACTGCATGCTTGCAGTCTCTGTGAGTGGCAAGCTGACTGAAATAGCATCCAATGGGAACTCTCTCTCCTTGAAACCCAGCACTTTAGAGGTTTCCAGGCCACTCAGCACTTGGTCCAGTCTGGGAAATCTGGGCACAGGGTCTTTTATGAGGATGTAATTGGAAGCCAGTGCTAGATAGGGACGGAAAAGGAGGTGAACATTAAATGACTTTGCTAGGACCTTTGCACTGATTCTGCAAGCCGAGCTGCATGCCAGGCAGCTTTTTTGGTTTTGGTGAATTCATCTGTTGAAAATAATTGATTTCAGAACAGATTGGTTGTTGAACATCAACTCAGGAATGCTTTGTTGCCTTGTTCTACCTATATTCAATGCTAGTCAAAGTGAGGAGCTTTTAAGGAAGAAAACGTTTACTTCATAAGGATTTAAAAATTACTCCAGTAGCTACATTACTGTCTCCTTGTTTCAGAAATAATTGAATATGTTTACATGTGGTTCCCTTTGAATGAGGAAAGAGAAAGTGTTTTTTTTCTTACAAATGTGTTCTTTTATTTGGTGTTACCTCTCTCACTCAGAATAACGCTTGTGGTGTGAAAGCTTGTTTGGCTTTGTCCTAAGACTGAAAAACTTGAGCTTATATTAAGATGTTCAAGTAGTAAACTGAAAGTTTTACTTCTCCAGCCTCTGTTGCCCACCTCCATGTGGTAAAATACAGGAGACCTACTTCCTATGTCTATCTTCTGTTAGAGTTTCCTCTGATATCAAGGCTAAGTTTCTGTATATGCTGCAGCAAAGCACAATGCAAAAAGCATTTAGTCTTAGGAGAAGCAAACTCTGCTATAGTAAATATTTTCATTTTACCAGTAACACTCCCTGCTAAAAAACTGAGGAAAATTCATGGCCTATACCACATTTTTACCCCAGAGGAATCCAAGGGAAAATAACTGCTCTAGCTGAGAGCGTTTGGACTGGAAGGTCTTCCAAGGACCCATCCAACATTGGTGACCCTGCGATTCTGTGCCCTACAGATGTGGGTCTTAGAGATGTCACTCCAATGTGATATGATATATCACACACAATGTGATATGCAGGTAGCTCAAGCATGGATAAACCAGCTCTGTTCTATGCCTGGAAGCTCACTGACAATCTAGTATGACAAATTTAACTTGTGTTCCTTCTACATTACCCTGCCTTCCTTTCTTAATTTTGCCTCTTAGCACTACAGCTCTCTGCATGAAGAGCCGTTGTATCATTGGGACATGAACTTGTCCTCAGTCCCTTTTCAGCTGTGGAGGTCAGCTGTACAAAGGGAAGATAGTGTCTATTTCCAGAAATGACTTCTTCATTAAAGTGGAAGTTGAGTAGGATGTGCCATAAAAAGAAGCCTTTTTAATAAGTCCTCACTTTTGTCCTTTTAATGGTTGTTGAGAGCAAATGATGTCAATTTAAAGGTCAATGAAAACTGGCTTAAAGGACCTTATTGTCTAAATCCTGGAGTATTTCCATGTTCCAATGAGCAGAGACAGGACAAATTGTTGAAGTACGTATGTAGAAAGACAGTAATTTCACTTGTTTGAGTACTTCACAGTTTAAATAACATTTTAAAAAATTTCTTTAAACATCACTAGCATTGCAGGGCTCCTAGTAGAGACATGATTGATGCTGTGATGATGTTTTTTTACACAGTATCAGCATAAAATAAAATGAATATAGTAGCTGTTGAAGTGGAACAGCAGGATATTTTTGTCTTTAGAATTAATTTGTCTGGCTCTGGTGAAATGTTCTCTCAATCACAATCTTCAAATAGTTCTATTTGAGTCTATTAGGGTGTAATAATTAAGTTATTTATTGAGTAACTGTCAGAAGAATTTCAGTAGCTTCCAGAGCAAAATAGCTCTGGTTCTTATATATTGTATTTCTCAAAGTCTATCTTTTGCTTTTCAGACAGACACATCCTATTTATAGGCCATTATGCTGCTGTGGTTCAGCAAGAATACATACAAACTGATTGTCTAGAGACATGAGATTTTTGGAATCAAGTCAAGAAATTTGTCCTTTAATAAATGAATATTGAAGAGAGATGATTTTGTCTGCTCTGTTGTTATATTTAAAGGATGCATCATTACAGTCTAAATAGTTAGACCATGAAGTGCTGTGCTGTTGATTCTGTGAGTAAAGGAGGTGAGACAGTAATTAAAAAAGTTTTATCCAGATACGCAATAATGACTATATTATATAAATGAAAAAAGAATTATGTAATTCAAAAGCCTGCAATTACAAAATCTATGAAGTGCTGCTTCTATCATGAAGAACTCTTAATTTTCTTCCAAAGTATTTTGAGCTACACATCACGGTTTCCAAAATTAAATAGAGAATTATGTAGCAAAGTGACAAGATGTACTTGTTTTATGTATCACTTAAGAATCTTGGTTTAAAAGTTTACTGTGTAAGACTTTCAATGATTTATTCTGATTGCTTTATAATATAAATAGTTTTTGTGCTGAATGAGAGCAGTTGAATTAGTTCATTCTTTTGCTTCTTGTACGAAGCTCTGACTTTGTTTGCATGTTTATGGAGCCACTGACATAATGAAAAAGTTAAGAGGTATGTTTCAAGTACAGTGGGCTGCTTTTACAAACCACATCGTACACTTGAAGTAGCAGTGTGCTTTGGTAGCAAGAATCAGGCTCTCTGAGAGCTGGAGTTGTCCAGGCCTGTAGATAAGTGGTAAGACAGCATCCTATGTTCCAGCTGTTGAGATTTTCTTATCATTTCTATATTTTATTTGCCTTCAGATTGCATTGCTGTAGGCATCTTTGTTTTTTTTTTTTTCTTTCACCCTCTCTGGTGTCTTATGTTTGCGAAATATACCCTGCAAGCTCCAGAGCATGTTTCAGATTTATGGTCAGCAGCTCCCCCAAGCCTTCTCCAATAGCTCACCTCTGAGCTATCATGTCTGCTACGTGGAAGTTAGTTTTAACAGCAGAAACTGTTAAAGCAGCCCACTTACTATCAGGGATTGATAAGTAGCTGTGATGAACTGGGAAACTCGAAAGAGTGCTACACAGGCTGCAAGCAGAGATAAACGGTGGCATGAAACATCATTTTCAAAAGGAAGTCTTGAAATAAGACTAACTTCTGATTTGCTCCTGTAACTGAAGAGTTCAGACCCCTTGACATAATAGCTTACAGTGATTGTATTTTTCTCTTTTTTAATTATCTCCCTACAATTCTGTGCCAAATTAGGCTTTTGAATCACTGTAAAATTTACAATAATGCTTCTGTTATTCTTTTAAATTCAGCTAGTTTGAGTTGGCATATGTTATCTTCCATCTTCCAGAATACTTGAAACCAGCTTCTTTGGAAAATAGATATTTATTAACAGTCATTTAGGAAACCACATGCCAAGCATGAAAATACATGTATTATTTACAAACTTGTATGATTTATTTATGTATTTCTCAGGTCAGCATCTTATTTTCCATTGTCTTTCACTTACTGTTAATATTTACCTTATTTTATGAACTATATAAGTCCAAGTTTTCAGTATTAATAAAAGCATGTACGGTTCACTTAAAGTTGCTGTTCCCATTTTGCTGTTGTTTTTAGATATAATCTCTGTTTTGCTTCCTACAAAATTTTATGTTTAAATGTGGTTGGCATATGCAGTGTCAAGAAAGTTTAATGACTGAGTTTCTCTTTACTGACGAATTCAGGATGGAGCTCAGAATCAGCTGAAATTTCAGTGGCAACTATTTTCCTTATTGAAAGAAATACTTTTGCATTAAAGTAATGAAATTCACTCCTGTACAAAGGGAAATATTAAAGCAAAAAAAAAAAAAGAAAATCTATAAACAGCTTCCTTTTCTAAATCAGCCCATCAATAGAATCTATTAGGCCTTAGAAGTCTTGGGAGGAGCATCACCAAGAAAAAAAACTTAATAAGTTAAGATGTAATTAAAAGCTTGAGTACTCTTTGTACATGGCAGGAGACCATACTGAACAGTTACAATGGGAAATGCTGTTATCTCTTGGTGATTAAAGAGCAAATGATTCTATTCTTGGGGTTTAGGTACTCTTAGCTTCTAGTACAATGTTTATATTGTACCACTATGTATAATTTTAGCCCAAATAGAAGAGAATTTCAACAGAGGGACTAGCTTGTCTTATTTTGCAAAGTGCAGGAGTTTGGGAAAGTGAAGACTCAGAAACTGAAGCTGCTCCCTGAGAACTTTTATTATTATTATTTTTAAGCTTGTTGATGTAGATGGGATGGGGAAGTGAAATCACTTCTGTTATAATTTTTATACAGTCCATAATTCCAATAAAGTTTTGAATCTGAAGGGCTGTGAGAAAAGTTTGAACTTCTCCATTCAGGAATCTTTGGCATTTTCTATGTTAGAATACCTCCTGTTTTTTATAAGAAGAGGAAAGGAAGGAATATTCTGTTACTCCAAAATATTTTTCTGAACTATACTTTAATAGAAAATAGACAAATATGCTGATGGTGAAACATTATTTCCTTGAAACACGACAAAAAAATGCACTATTTAATTGTTTACTTTGTGCTAATAGATTAGAGTTCTAGTAAAACAAAGCCAAATTATGTTATTCAGAATGACCTTCATGCATGGGTAAAATCTACAGTATGGTGAAGTCAATGAACCCCCCAGAATCCATTCTTTTTTCAGTGGATCCTGATGTCCTGGCTTGGGTTCACTCATCATTGTTTGGGGCTCTGATGCTGTGACAAGAGAAAAGGAGACACAGTAACTTCTTTGCATAATTTCTGATGGACTGTAGCTTCATATATTTTCTTTCTATTCAAAATGATAGGACAAGGAGGAATGGCTCTAAACTAAAAGAAGGAAGATTTGGATTAGGCTTTAGGAAGAAATTTTTTAGTCAGAAGACAGTGAGGCCCAGGCCCAGGCTGCCTGAAGAGGCTGCGGATGCCCATCTCTGGAGACATTCAAGGCCAGGTTGGATGGGATCCTGGGCAGCATGATGTGGTAGATGGCAGGAAGGCTGGAGCTAAATGATCTTTAATGTCCCCTCCAGCCTAAGCCATTCTATGTTTCCATGAAAGGGACATGAGTAGAAGTTATACTTTTGGCTAGACTGGTTTGAACCATTGCTGAAGTCTAACTGGAGCCAAAACAAGCAAAGGTGAGCACTGGTGCCTGTGCAGTCAAACACATGTTCCATGTAGATTTACGTTGTTCCAGGTTACTTGTTCATTTGCTGTAGCTGCTCCAGCCTGAAGGACTGAGTCAAACCCATGGACACAACATGGGCTTCCTGTTGCTTGATTCTGGGTAGTGAGCATTGCTGACATCACTTATGGTTATTAACGTTATACACAGATGGAAAATTCTGTCTTATTTCTGTAAGTTTTCTATAAATTAGTCCCATTTAACCTGCGTAGCTTCCAGCCTGCAATGTTCTATGGCTTGAGATTGCTGCCATGCTCCTTCCTCGATTGTTCTCATGGTTATGCCTTGACGGCCAAAATATAACCATCAAGTCTACTGAGTGGCCAAATACCTGGGTGCCTAATTAGCTAGTGTCACCTTAGCCCACTAAAATGAACCTTGTTCAGCTATTGCTGTTTCTGGCCATGGTGTAGTCTCCTAGATAAGAAAAAAATATATAGCCTGCTTTTCTGTGGTTGCATGCATGTAGCATTGCCAGCCTTAAAGGAGAAAAGTGCTGTAACTGAAGACTTGAAAGATGAGGACAACAGATCCAGATAAAAAGATTCCTTTCTCTTTCCATATTCTTATAGAGTAAGGAAACTGTGCCCTTAAAATTAACAGCATCTTCTCAGTCAGGACAATGCGTTCAGAAATGTGCTAATAACATATAGAAAGAGTGGAGGGAAAGGTGGAGGGAGGGGAACAAAATGCTTTCAACACGACTTTGTTTACACTTTAGCCCCTATTTTGCATTGTTGTTTGAATGTGATCCTTCTTGGACAGATTTCTGAAACAGGCTTTGAATACTTATTCAAATGTCCTTACAAATGTTTGGACAAAGTTCCTTCAGGAGCTGCCATCCTGCATTTATTTTCCTCTGCTGTGGAATTCACTCCATGGAGACCTTTCTCCCTGCTTTGCAAGAAAGAGGTCATTTAACCACACTAGGCTGCTCTGGTGCTTTAGAAAATCACTACAAAATCTTACTTCATTTAACACCAATCTATTAGGTCTGTGTAAACTTGAGAGAGGGGAAAGTAGAAGGATAATATCTTTGGGTAGCCTTCCTTCTGCACTTTTCATTCTGTTTAGCACACTCATCTCTTCTGACTGGCCATCTCTGAAGCTAGCAATTTTGACAAACTGTGTTTTATGCTTTGTGGAAGCAGTTTACACTGCAGTTTATAAAACAGCTCATTATACAGTACATCAGAAAGGAAACATCAGCGTTTATTTTGCATTGCTTTTTTACAGCATTTTGGGAAGGACTGTCTTTTTCAGTTTAAAAGCACTCTTCAAAGTAAAAATTCAGTATGCTCAGCACTATAGGGCAGACTATATACACTTTCAAATCAGGGGTTTTCATTAGATGATTTACCACTTTAGTCTAATTGTATAAGCAGACTGTTTTCTAAATATATAACTGAATGCTCTTGAATTAATGATGATGACTTATTTCAGTTTTCACTCATAGATTATAAAGTTGGTGTATTTTTGCCTAAATATGTCAGGACTGCATGAGCATTTGTGATCACTGCTATAAAATGAATGTGTTTTTTCAAGTCAGTAAAGTAATGAATGCATTTGAACATGTCAAATACTTACAGAGCTTTAAAATCAAGCTTAATAATTTGCAGAATTAAATCCTGCAGATTTTTACTGCTCAATGAATCCTTGAGCAGCTACATTTTCTCTCAGTTACGTTTTCTCTGACTTCCAATAAATGCAGATATTTAATTCTCTCATTCCAAAGAAACTAAGCATTTACTGAACAGAATTTATATATGTTGGAAATGTATGCATGGAGTTAATTTATGATTTAAATAATTTAGAAGGGAATAATTGTTATCTTGTGTATATATGAAAAGTATTTATTTATTTGCAGAGGTCTTTTTATTACTATCCATGACCGGGGACACATTGCTGCAATGCTGAAGTCCTGGCCAGAAAGTGTCATTAAGGTAAGTTCAGTTTTGTTTGCTTGACAAAGAGAACATTTACTGCATTGTTTAATTTCTTTCAGAGTGCGATTAATGTTTTAGCAATTCTTTATAATTGAGATTTAGAGGCTGTACATATGGTGCACAATTGTTTTTTAAAAAAAATGTATTAGTAATTGAATGTATGGAATTTTGAAATATATAGAGACTTTTCTTTGTATAATAAAAATTCCAGCAAATTAGAAAAGAAAATACAATTTGTATTTATGAGAGAAGTGGTTGTTGGCAGAAGGAACTGTAAAATTTTTAATACCTTCTTCTAGGCCGCAGGGTCAGTTATTAGATTTTGATCATATTTAATCTGTATTGCATTCTGAATCTGTTTCACAATGTTTCTGAGGAGACCTTTGCATGGGTTCATGGATTTGGCAACCTGATACTAAGGAATGTAGGTGTTTCATTTGCTCTCTGACAATTTTCCATGTCTTTAGTACAGTAGTTGCACTTCATTGCTCTTGCTACAAGAACATTTTTATGGTGCTATCTACTTCATTGTGATTGAAATATTAACACAAGAATTTGATAGTTGGACTGTAGCTACAGTAGTGGACTTTTATTTATTTTTAAATTTTTACTTTATATGAACCCGTTAATATTTTGTCTCTAACTTTAGATTTGTGTTCATGAATACATGGAGTGTATTTCTGTCATCTACTATGAAAAAGCTTTCTTATTAGTGCATATAACTTTGTGGGTTTTACTGAGTTTCTCTATTTCTATCAGTGGAAACACAATCTCATACGTATAAATATGATAGAGCATGTTATTTACTCAAGAGAAAAACAAATACACTTTCAAAGGGTAAGAACTATGTGACTGTAGACAGCCCTGTGAAAAGCCAGCAGGAGTGGCTGGCTCTGGTTCTCCTGAAAACAGTGATGACAAAACCCAGGAGTCTGGGGACCTTCTTTATGTGGATAACTTCTCTTCCTATTATGTTTTGATATTGTTGACAGAAAAATGTTAAAGGGAACAATGCCAGTTTCCTTGTAATGTAATATGAAATACGTCTCTTGTGTATTCTGAAAAGTTTTACATGCAAGTCCCATTTATGATGAAGCAAAAATCTAAAATAGTGTAACAAAAGCACAGTGATATACAAACACAAATAAGCAGAGGAAAAGAATCTGGGGGTGTTAGATGGCATCTGGGTGAATACAAGCCATTAGTGTGCCTAGATGGCTAAGAAGGCCAGTGGCACCCTGGCTTGTATCGGAAATAGCTTTGCCAGCAGGAGCAGGGAGGTGATTTTCTGTACTTGGCACTGGTGAAGCAGCACCTCGAGTACTGTGATCAGTTTTGGGCCCCTCACTACATGACAGACACTGAGGCCCTGGAGAGTGTCCTGAGAGGGGCAACAAAGCTGTGAGGGGTCTGGAGCACAAGTCTTAACGGGGAGCATCTGAGGGAACTGGAATTGTTGAGTCTGGAGAAGAGGGGGTTCAGGGTAGACTTTATCACTCTCTACAGCTACCTGAAAGGAGGTCGTAGCGAGGTGAGAGTCTGCCTCTTCTCCCGAGTAGTGATAAAATTAGAACTAGTGATAGAATGAGAGGTAATGGCCTTTAGTTGTGCCATGGGAGACTCAGATTGAATCACCATCCCTGGAGTTGTTCAAGAAATGTGTAGATGTGGCACTGAGGGACATGATCAGTGGGCATGGTGGTGAAGGGTTGACAGTTGGACTTGGTGATCTTAGTGGCCTTTTCTAACCTTAATGATCCTATGATCCTATGATTCTGTGATTTCATGACTTTTGTTTTGCTGTTGATTAATTTGTACAGGTTGTACCTGTTTTTAAATGAAAATTTAAAGAACACTGATATGATTACAAAATAATTTGTATGTACAAAAATGATCTTAGCAAATAACTGATTTTTCAAGTGCTTTTCTTTCTTCCTCCAGGCTATTGTAGTGACAGATGGAGAACGTATTCTTGGTCTTGGAGACCTTGGCTGTTATGGAATGGGCATCCCAGTTGGTAAACTGGCACTTTATACAGCATGTGGAGGAGTGAAACCTTATGAGTGCTTACCTGTGATGTTGGATGTGGGAACAGATAATGAGGTAAGTACTTTTCTGAGGTGTAGTGTTATCAGTTTTAAGGGAACTGTATAAAACTTGAACCATAAGAAGTTGTTTTTCACTATTATGATACGGTTTACAATTAAGTGGAAACTAAAAAGTCTTATGGAAAAAGTCTCATCCTAATGCACAGTATAGATTGTTTAGTAAGGCTTGAGAATGTAAGGAAGGTTTTGTCTGTAAAAATGTACTGTGTACACTGTAAGTGTTAGAAAGTTGTATAGGAAATTACGTCTCAAGAAGGTGGGGATATTAGAGTTAAAACTATGATACAAAGCAGCATTCTTGCTCTACTTCTGCTGCAGAATTCCTCTGCAATGATTTCAAATGTGAGTTCATTCTGGGAGAACAGCTTGAAGCTATAGCCTGGTATGTACTGTGAGTGCACTTCTATGTACTTCAGCTGTACATTAACTTTAGCTATAGAAATCTCTGTAATGCTATGAGTTTTCCCAAAGTGAGGTCCTAATGCTTCAAAGACTTTGCCTTCCTTGACTTGGCTTCCCATTTGTATGAAATAGAGAGATTTAAAGACAGCTGGTTATAGAAAATTGGTTTCGTTATTTCCAGAGCTTCTGGGATTACTAGTAATTACTTGGCCTCTCTTGTTCCCTTTTTTTAGCTGAAAGAATATTTGAATTGCTGTCTCTTAATGATATCAAATATCATCAGCAATATCATTATGCTTTAGCAGAAGTTACACTATGACTGATCCAAGCTTAAACTTTGTGAATGATAAATGTATCAGAGATTCATCTGTATTAAAGTTAAATAAAGCATTCTTGTACCAGTGAATTTAGCAGAGATTTCTAGATTACTGGGCTGGGCATGTGCAACTTCAGCTTCACCTCTGCCCCTGCCGCACTGGGATAGTTTCGACAGTACATCATGAAAGCATTACTAAAATTAGAAATAGTCTGCTACCCTCTTTCTCTGTTTCCCCAAAATCCTCTCCTGAAAGTGGACAGATTTACTTGTAAAATGCATCTGATCACTGTAGGGCACAGCCATATCAAGTCACATACAAATCTTATTAGCTATAAAATATTTTTATTCCTGGTAGGTGGGACAGCCATTTAATCTATGATTAAGTGTTTCTAGGCAGCAAATTTCATCTGCTACTTCTGATACTTTCCATTTTTCCTTTATGCCAAGTTTCATTATCATTTTTAATTTTTCATGGGATATTATTGTCTTGAAATATGTTAAACACATGTAGGTCATGCCAAAAGTAATGCCTCCTATTTATTTCCAAGGACACTACCACAGATACAAAGAGCACAGTAGCACTATTTGATAGAGCAAAGTATCAGCTACAAAACACTGTTTTTCAACACACTCACCACCATTAGCTGTGCATTTTCACCAGCAATGAACATGAGCCTATATGCTGTGCTATAAAAATCTGCACCAGCGACCACTGTCACTGTGACCACTGCTGAAATACGTCATCTACTGTCTAACTGCGCTCACATCCACTGTTTGGTCTCCATAAATGTTCAGCAAGTGTTGACAAATATCAGTGAATACCATTTTCTTTTCATATGGAGGAATTCAATGACACACTTTTGCTTCATATGTACTTCCACGTCAGATGTCATTTTGTCAGACTGCCCCTCTGCCTCCATTTGTCACACAGCAACAACATGCAGTGAAATCTTGACGAGAAGGTTCAACCTCTACTGCCATACCACCAACATCCACTTCTGATGTTGTGGACCTACATTAAAAAAATAGGAGGCGTTACTTTCAGTGCAACCTCAGTGCATGTGTGTGTGCGTATATGTCTATCTACAAGTACCAAAAAAAAGAGTACATGTACTAGTAGTTCAACTTTTATAACACTCTTCTTGTGGCTAAACAATGAGGTCAAGTTTTCTGAAAAGGTGGTCAACCTTAAGTGTTACAGGATGCAAACAAACTCTGTCAGCTGTTGTTTGTTGATGCTCTGGCACCTCCTATCAGGAGGACTGCCCAGCCATCTAAAAGCCTCAATTAAATTTACTGCTGAAAGAGGCCTTAAACTAATCTTCAGTGAATGGATGGCTGAATAAAGAGGTTTTGTATTGCTGTTTTTTTCCTCATAGTTGTAGTGGTTGCAAGAAATTATATTAGCCTACAGTTCAGCACTGTTCATGCTCATCTGAGTTTTTGCAGTGGTGAGGAGAAGTCAACAGTGTGTGAGAAATTAAGTTTCTGAGTCATGGTTGGGTTACCAACTAGAGGCTCTTTTGGGGTTGTGCTAGACTGCACTTCAAAGAGTAAATGGATGGTTGTTTTTTTTCCCAGTTGGGACTGCTCAGATTTTTAAGCATTTACCTTTGACTGTAACTGGGAATGAGATCCCAGAATTTGCCTCTTGACTGAAGAGACTGCATGGGCCTGATTCTATTCATTGTACATTTGGAGCTTGCATCTAGTATCTTGCTACTTCTTTCATGTCAGGAGTCCAGGGACCCCAGCTCCTTTAGTTTCTTCCCTCTCACCCTTTTTCTCTGCCCCACAGCTTCTGTTCTCTCCTTAATGCTGGTGTTTGTCTGACCAGGTGTTGAGCCACTTCAGGACTAAGCTAATTGTATTTGTCAAGCTGCTGTGGAATGGCACTTATCTTACTTATCTTGAAATCTAAACCTTTCTGACAAATAGCAGTGTTTTTATGCTATATTTTCTTACTCAAGCCAGAATTTTCCATAATCAGACGCAATGGAAATCACTCTAATAACTTGAGCATAAATAAATAATAATTATGCTGAACATGTTTTTCAAAATGTGCAGATGTTTTCCATTTAGATTAGTTCCTTCTCCCTTTCTGTGGAGGCCTCAATGCTTTAAAATGTTTAAAAATATGTATTTTTGGCAACTTTAAATCTGTTGTGCAGAACCTGCAAATTCTCCAGAAAGATTAAATGTTACTTTAAAGCAGATTGCAAGAAAAACTTCACAAATTTTCATCCCGTATTATTTTGTTTTGTTTTGTTTTTTACATACAGGACACAAAGTAGTACATAGGAACTCACTCCATTCTAATGATCATTGAATGTTTTATTACTGCTAGTTTTAGCAGAGGCATTTGTAGCTTTGGTATTACCCTGCTACTCATAAAATGAGGGAATGAGAAGAAAATGCAGCATTTTTATACGGTTGCCCAGATAGTAAGACAAATGTAAAATGCTTGCTTACAAGTAAAAAACAATCTAGTAGAAAGACTTGCATGACTGAAATAGTAAATTTCTCTATGTAATCAATACAGGACTGAGAGTCTAAAAGGAGTGGTGTTGACTACTGCCAAAAATAGTATGCATAGTTTGTAAGTCATTGACAACTTGGAGGCAAGCAATCACTGTTAGAACATACTTATACAAATATTTTAAGATGTTACGTGGAATACTGTTAATTATTTACCAAGAAAATTTCAGTGAAAGTTGTGTCTTATTTAGTAACTGTATATTTGTAGGAGGTGAAAATGGTGTTTCTCAGTTGGGATTTCAAACCAAGTTAAGCATACTCATATACCAGTCTCTGTACTGATACCAAAGTGTTGTTGGGAATGCTGAGGTCATGTGGTTTCTGGATTCTGGGCATTCATCACACATTAGAGAGGCATATATTAATTGCCTTCTAATGGTTAAAGGATCTGCTTGCAGAAGAATAACAGTCCAGTAGCTACACAGTCCAGTAACTACAACTTATTGGAGACTTCCCCGAAATATTTTCTCTGCTGTAAATGAGATGTTTTAAGGGTGAAGGAAAGAATCAAGCAGAATCAAGGAAAAACATTTAGACATTAAAATACAAATGATGTTTGTTTACTATTTAAAACAGTTAGTAAACTCAAAAAATAAATAATAAACAGTAGGCATGTCTGTTGGTTAAAAAAACCATGCTCACAAAGTGGATTTTGTACTGGGAATGGCCAGTTGTGGAAGCTGTGGAAGGGTTCATTGTATGTTAGCATTTAAACATAAGCCATTTACCATACATTCCAGTTTACTAAGAAAACATCCAATTTTCTTTAAATTGTACTTTCCCATAGAACACAGAAGTCAAGACACCTGGTGTTGAAGCCTCTTGGTGTCATGGAGCCATCTCTCAGGATTACTCAGCAGACTCAGTAGGGTCAGGTTGACAGTTGGACTTGATGATCTTGAAGGTCTTTTCTGACCTAGATGATTCTCTGACTATGACTCAAGCTGTATCCAGGATGGTTTCAAGGAAGCTGGACAAGGAAACTTTGTTTTGCTCTGGATAGACACAGATAGAAGATGAGTCAGATACATATATGCCATTATTGGCATCTAACATCATACAGATGAACCATGACTGTCAGTACACTCTTTGCAAATGTGTATCTGATGCTGTTCCTTTATTCATATAACTGACAAACACAGTCATGTAAGTACTGAACAGTGCACAAGGGCAAGAAACGTCCAAAGCAGTTGCTAGAGCAGCTCCTGCTCCTTCGTCTGCCACACCTCAGGGACTATAAGAAACTGGGCTGTTATTTTAAGCTATTTCTCTCGTGCATACTTTGGAATATTTTTCCCTTAACTTACTGCAAGTATTTAAATGCAGGAATGTGACAGCTCTCACAGTTGCCCTAAATAGGTCAATAAGCATTACTGGGCTGGCAGTTCAGATATTCCTGGAGGAATGACAGGCATCTATGGTAGCAGACTGAATCCAGAAAAGCTGAGGTGCAAATTCAAGCTCAGTTCTTCAACTTGATGCTGTAGTTAGTTTTCTGTATTTCCTCAGATTGCCTCCACATGTCATAAGGACTTGTACCGATCTTCAACTTTCACATTCTTCCAAAATATCATGCTATGAATGTGAATAAGAAAGCTGCTGATAAAACATAGAGACAAACCTGCTTCTATTATTTGTATTCCAGTCAAAATAGAAACTTGGATAGAGGAAAGCTTACTGTAGCGGAAAAGCACAGTTTCTAATTGTCACAGGTTCGGCCTGCTTCCTGTGACAAGTGGGCGAAGGGATCCATGGATCCATGCCCTGGGAAGGGGAGTTGGAAGAAGGGAAGTTGTAGGGAGATGGGCCTAGATGAGGAGAACTGTATGATGTTATGGAGTAATGATGAAAAACATAAAACCATGGCACTAATCATACTAAAGATGCAAACATATAAAAAAAATCATGCGCATTGCCTACAGCTGTAGGGATTTCTGAATAAAACATAGTCACAGTTATCATTCATATGTAGATAAGTTGCACTTCTACACTGTTGTTTATGTAGTTAATGCATTATAAAATTGCTATGATCTCTGAATTTAAAGAGATCGTATTCCTTTTTCCTTGCTCTTGGATTATGACTTTTAGAACTAGAGCCAGCTCTTCAGTAATAGTGTACTGAATAACAATAATGACCAAATGAAATAAATGAATAAATTATAATAGCACTTCCTGAATTCCACAAATAGAAATCTTTATATAGACAGGAGCAAGGAGTTATCTTTGTAGCTGGGGGTCTACTTTCTAGGTTACGTTCTGCAGGTGTATTCACTAATAGTTTTGAGCATTTCTGGTATGCACATGATCTGTGTGGGGTGCAGACAGTAGATTTCTAGATATACAACTTTTCATGTAGTGATGTTAAATGTGATTGATCAGTTTAACCCACCTTACTGAGGTAGATGGTCTCTTTTCCATGTTCCACAGAACAGTGAGTCCAGGCCAGGTACTCAAAGGTAATGCTGCAGCCTAATCTTGCTGATCTCCAGACGTTACAATCTATTGATGGAGTAAATCTGCATTTTTCTTAGAGTGCAGCGTATTGCCTGCTCCTGCCATTCTGGCAGGAGATGGTTGCGGTAACCTTTTCAGGAGTTCAGACCTTTTCAGGAATTTTTCTTGCTGTTTGCACTCTCTTTCACAATTTTGGTGCGATTTTACAAGTAGATATTTTCCCCTTATATCTTCCTACAAGATCCTTCCCTGGTAGTGCGCTTGAAGTGCCAGCACTTCAATAAACATGAAAAGTCATGAATACTCCTACTTTCCTCCTACTTCTCCCTTCCAGTTGGCAAGAAAATATTGCAGTAGGGTATTACTTTTCATACAGACTATCATGAATCATTTTTTGTTTTCACTGCTCAAAAGTACTGAAAAGTCAAGTCAGTTCTGAATTATAATTCTGTCCAGCCCATGGTGCTGAAGAAAAAAAACCCAAATCAGTATTTTTTACTTTGCAGGAATTAGTAGTCTTCTTTTAAATTTATTCAGTTATTTGGAGTGGACTGAGTCTGCGTTAGAGAAGGGTGTGCACAAGGGCAATCTATTTTTCTTGTTGCTTCTAAAATTTAGGGGCTTCAGTACTGTACAAAAGATACAGAGTATGATTAATAACCATCTAAAGGCTGAAGGGAATGAGTAAAAAAAGAACAAGAGGATGTCGAGTCTAGATTTTACAGTCTATAGAATGGAGAAAATGGAATGAGTATGTCTGGCATTTCCCGAAAATGCAGAAAGGGATATATCTCAAATTGTCCTTCGAACCATGATTTTAATGAGAATCTTAAATGGGTTAAGGATTTTTGCACTGATACAATTATGAAGCTAAAATGGAACAAAACAATAATGTATGGAGTGTGTTTCCTTCGGTGCAGAATAATTGTCTCTATGCCATTCTCCTGAAGATTTCACTTCTAAAACAAATATGGCATTGGCCATCTCTCCTAAACACGCTTCATTAAAAAAAAAAAAAAAAAAAGTTTAAAAAAAAACAAACAAAAAAACCCCAAAACCCAGAAATACCTGAAACTGTGCCAACATCCATATTATACTTGCAAACATGAAGGAGTTGGGAAGAGGGTGTAATTTATGACAGCTACCATTTTCCCCTATTGCAGAGGCCTTTCTACAATTTTCTTGAGCTGCTCACAAATATCTGACAGCTGATAATTTTCGGTACTTTTTGGAGAGCTTTCCTTCTCTTGCTTTTAAAGGGTCTTTTACTGAACAGTTCTGGCAATGCATTTAGAAACATTCACGACTTGAATATATCAAAAGTTCCTTTGCCTCCAACTCAGAAGTTCTGAGAATTTTTAAGTGTAATAATAAGTCCAGATTTATCATTTGAATGTTTCTGCCATATGCTGCTAATTTGTTGTTGACACACGCAGACCTCGGTCTTTTGTCTAAGCTGTAGCTTGCTCTTTCTGTCTCTAAGTATTATTTTACATTAGCCTGTTCTCTCGGTTTATAGCTCCCTATTTCTCAGATTTTGAGACTTGTGACAAAGTGAGGTTGGATTGTCAGAAAAGCACATAGTAAATAATAAAACAGAAGAGAAAATGAAATCAGAGCTTTAGGCAATGGACAAGAAATGATGTTAAATAAGCTTACTTTAACCAAAACTTGAAATAAATGGAAAAGTAAGGATTTATATAGGTGATCCTATGGTGCATGGTATATCCAAATCAATGGCTTGACAAGGCGAGTCTACACCAGAGGACATGCTGATCTATATTCTTAAATTTTATCAGAACTAGAGGAGAGTTTGCAGAGGTTTTTACTCATCCAATTGGAGGTACGGTATTCTGTAATTTGTTGTTTGTTTTTTTTCCTCCTAATTATTATTAGTATTATTTCTAAATGACTATGTATGTCCTTGGTTGTGTTAAACCTTCTGATTCTTCAATCTGTAGAAGGCTGTATATAAATGGCTTGTGCTTTCTAAGGGATGCACTGTGTGCTGAGCATGAAAGCATTGCCTACCCCTTTTATGAAATAATTGTGCACAAAGGGGAACAGCATTTCTTCATGATAGTTAGAGCTGTTAACTCTTTTGACTCATTTGCAAATGTAGATCATATGCTATCTTTACCATGGCTTTCCCAGAGGTATGTATTACGTCACCTCCCTTGTTTTCACTTAGGGGCTTTTCTTATATTTTGTTAGGCTCAGCTCAGTAGCTGTGATTATCAGTAGATTTATCAATAAAATTCCAGTATAAGTGGGCTTTTCTTTTAAACATTCACTCAATTTAAATATTTTTCAGACTCAACTATATATTATCTACATTAACCACATTTTGATTGCTAGTATATTCACTTGTAATGAACTTCTTTCTTTATTTAAAGTGTAGAAAGACATTCTGTGTTTACATTATTTCTGTTATAATGCATGTTTCCTTTGGTCTAATGCAGAAATGAAAAATATTTTCCTCTAAATTTTCATTCGGAAGATAAATACATACAGCCCTTCATCAAACCAATGAACTAATCACACATTAAAACAAACAAACAACAAAAAAAAACAAATATACAACAATGGAAAATCTTAATTTTCTTCATCTGGGTTTCCTTTTGCTAATGTACAAGTTTACTGCAATCTATAATACTCATTGAATTGTTCTTGCACAGTTAACTTAAAGGAGACTTTCAAGTTAATTTTACCTTTTTATTATCTTTAATGTTAATAATATAATGTTGTATAAAATATTATTACATATTTCAGAACTAGACTTAACTTTGCTATCATTGTATTTTCCTCTACTTAAACTGTATTGTACTTAGATTTTCATAAAATACTGGAGATCAGTACTTGTAATCTCCTTGTAACCATCCAGCTTTCTCGTATTGTTTGAGTCCTAGACCAAAAACTAGGCCTTCCTAGTATACCTACGTAGATAGCAATATTTTTGTCTATCCTCTATTATCTTTCCCATACTTGAGATTCAACAGAATAGATAATTATAATCTCATATTTGGATAATTCATCTTGAGAATGTGGCCCAGCATTCCTGAACTCAGTAAGCTCCAAATGACTGGGCAAGAGAAAAGTACCTTGAGAGTCATCTGAACCCAGGTTAATCATCTGAGGCTAATTTTATGAAGAGAAGTAGACATTTCTTGTAGAGGATCTGCCTCAAATTGGTCTAATGAATTGTATCTTAAAACTATTTATTTTTGTCCAATGACTACTGAAAGAGCTTAGACTAGATTAGATGTTGAAATTTCCAACATAGATTCTTAATTTAGATAAGATAAATTCATACTCGGTTTGCCCTTCACTTTCCTCTCTGCTACATGCTTCTTCCACATTGTTCAAACTTCTAAAAAGATTAAACTTATTTTTGAACACATCATTTTTTTTTTTTTTTTAACAAACTCTTTCTATCATTGAGAAATGCCATTCTACTGCTTGATGTGTGAGAAGACCTCAACAATTATCTCTCACTTTTGTTCAGTTGTCATCCTCCAAACTTTGCCATTTTGGCTAGGAGAGTGTGGCATTCTTTTCCCTAGATTCTTAATTTATTTTTATGAAATACGTTGTTTATGAATATTTCTTCTGTGAAATAATCTATTTCATTAGACCACGGAAAATATGAGAGAGCCAGATGGGGTTTCAGATTGTTGCGTTTACCAAACAGTGTATCTGCAATGATTTTATGGACCCAAGAAGAAGCAGAGGAGGAAACGGCTTTAGCAGAAAGAACGTTAATGCTGGCACTAGATTTATGTCTCAGTTTCAGCTCATATTAGAGAGTATGAGCTGTATACTGATATTACTAGCAGTTCCATCAGTTCATTTCACTTCTTTTCACTCCGCAATTCAGCAAAAGGGATTTATAAAAGAGGGTAGAAATGAATATCTGGAAATGCTTATTTTGGATAGTATGCATGAATATCCATAGACCAAACTGACAGCAGACCTTATTTCAAAATACATCAAACATTTCCAATTCTTCACACTCAGAAGACGGCAACAGATACTGTTTGTTTTAGTTGGCTTCTGTTCTTCCTGAAACTAGCTCTCTGCTTCTTCAGCACTTCGACAGTCAGTGGAGATCATGAGAGTGGGAATGAGCCATAAATATAGCTACTGTAACAAACTGTGAGATAAGATGTATTGTCTGTGTTACCACAGAAATAGACCTAGTTTCTGAGACAAAACATTGTGGGCTGATGGTGAAGCTGATCCTAAATCCTTGGGCCTTGCTCTATGAGGTCTACCTTGTGCACAGAGCTACTTCTGCCTTATTTTTTTCCTGTTGTTAGGAAATCAGGCATAATCAAATGCAGAAGAATGTCAGCAGACTTGGCTAGCAATTTCCAGTCCGTCGAAGGGTCATTGTTGATGTGACCTGTTTATGCAGGAAGAGACTCAACATATTTGATTCCAGTAGAGATCATGGCTGTGTCAGCACTGGAGACAGGGATGTCAGGGTCAAAGATATTCTGGTGAACGTCCACAAGGGTGTAATTTATGGAAGTAAATGAAATAAATAGATACAAGTTTAACAGAGCTGAGAATAAGAGGACACAACAAGTGATAAAGTGGATGAAGGTAAGGCTGTTGATGTGGTCTCCCTGGACTTCAGTAAAGTCTTCCCTGGACTTTGACACTGTCCCCCACAACATTCTCGTGGAGAAGCTGGCTGCCCACGGTTTGGATGGACGTACGCTCCGCTGGGTGAAACACTGGCTGGATGGCCGGGCCTAAAGAGATACGGTCAATGGAGTTAAATCCAGTTGGCAGCCAGTCACGAGCAGTGTCCCCCAGGGCTCAGTACTGGGTCTGCTTCTATTTAACATCTTTATTAACAATCTTGATGAGGGGATTGAATGCACCCTCAGTAAGTTTGCAGACAACACCAAACTGGGAGGGAGTATAGGTCTGCCGGAGGGGAGAAAGGCACTACAGAGGGACCTGGTTAGACTAGATTGATGGGCCAAGGTTAACTGTATGAGTTTCATTAGGGCCAAGTGCCGGGTCCTGCATTTTTGGTCACAGCAACCCCAACCCTACAGGCAACCCTACAGGCTTGGGGAGGAGTGGCTGGAAAGCTGCCTGATGGAAAGGGACCTTGGTGTACTGATGGACAGTTGGCTGAATATGAGCCAGCAGTGTGCCCAGGTGGCCAAGAAGGCCAATGGCATCCTGGCTGGTATCAGGAATGTTGTGGTGAGCAGGACTAGGGAAGTAATCCTGCCCATGTACTCAGCACCGGTGAGGCCTCACCTCGAGTACTGTGTTCAGTTTTGGGCACTTCAGTATAGAAAGGACATCGAGGTTCTGGAGCAGGTCCAAAGAAGGGCAACAAGGCTTGTTAAGGGCTTGGAGAATATGCCCTACGAGGACTGAGGGAACTGGAGCTGTTTAGTCTGGGGAAAAGGAGGCTGAGGGGAGACCTTATTGCTCTCTTCAAATGCCTGAAAGGTGCTTACAGCGAGAGTGGGGCTGGTCTCTTCTCACTGGTGACAGGTGACAGGACAAGGGCAAATGGCCTCAAGTTGCACCAGGGTAAGTTTAGGTTGGATCTCAGGAAAAACTTCTTTACAGAAAGGGTTGTTAAGCACTGGAATAGGCTCCCCAGGGAGGTGGTTGAGTCACCATCCCTGGATGTATTTAAAATCCATTTGGATGTGGTGCTCAGGGACATGATTTAGCGGAGGGTTGTTAGAGCTAGGGTAGTATGGTTAGGTTGTGGTTGGACTCGATGGTCTTGAAGGTCTTTTCCAACCTGAGCAACTCTATGATTTTATGATTCTATAAAGATTTATAGTTACATCTGAAAGAAAACAAAAATCATCCCAAAATATCAGAACTGTTGATCGGAAACAAGACATACTGATAACATGGAGTAAGATTTTCAGTTTTATAAGCAGTGCATCTACTGATATGTTAAAATTCTCTTCATTTTCCTGTGTAGTGGACACGAGACACAATTTGTTTGTTATCAAACTATGAGTTGAAAAAAATAAAAGAAAAATTTCTAATCTCTAATTTCTAGAAAAATTCACTGAATTGTTTCTAGGTTACTGTGGATGATATTCTAGCCTTTTTAGATCATATTCTGTAACTGCTGTTTGACCATCTTCTGTAATTTATTATAAGCACTCACTGTGTAACATTCTTTCAGCATTTTAGGGTGGAGATTTTTATTTTCCTTTATATGTTTAAGAGCAATAAGGTAATAATATTTGGTTGTGACAATCTATTCTGTAGCTTTCTCCCCTTCTCAGTCAGGCATATTCTAAAATATGGAGGGCATTGTTAAATGTTTTGTGATGTGTGACAGGACATGCAGATTGAGATTTTAGCTATTTAAGTGCTGGAGCTCTAGGAGAAGAAATGATAGTCATTAGCCATTTGGGGGCTGTTTAAGGTCAGTTGTACTGAGAGCTTAATTATTAGTCTGAGCTTTTCCTGAGATTCAGTAAAATCTTTTGTAGAAAGTAGATGGTCAGGGACTTAGGAAATTTATTCTCATGCCTTCTGATAATTACATGTGTTAAATGTAGGGCTTACTCTACTTCTTTGCTTTCTGATTACTGTCTCTATTTTAAAATATTAATTACTATATGCAGTGTGATCTGCTGAAGTCCTAAACAATGTCAGATTCTTCAGGACTATTGTTTTCTCAATAGGCAAATAAGATTAAGATTTTCAAGAAGTGCCACTGGCATGAAGACAACCATTTGTTTTCAGTTTTACTGTATAAGAGAGTTATGCATCCCTAAATTGCATCTGATGAAACATTTCTCTGCAACCATGGTTCTGAGCGTCTTCCAAATTCCAACTCAAATTACAGGCATTTGTGGTATTGGCATCTTCCCTACCCCTTCAGTCAGATGTTAACATTAAGAGAGTTCTCTGAGACTGTTAAACATGATGCAGTATGTTTATCTTGGTGTTTTTATTTTTGTGTATCCTAAAATGCACACCGACTCAGCTAGATGTGGTTGTGGCAGCATGTCACCGATGCAGTGCAAGCCTGAATTAATGCATCAGTGTCTACCCTTGGATACTGTGGTGAAGCTGTCCTTGTGACAAAATCATTTGTTACCTCTTAAGAGGATGAGTCAGAAGTAT
Source organism: Pavo muticus (assembly GCA_016647715.1). Lineage (NCBI taxonomy): Eukaryota > Metazoa > Chordata > Aves > Galliformes > Phasianidae > Pavo > Pavo muticus. The sequence goes on along the minus strand of JACDJE010000243.1, from coordinate 371,028 downwards.
TAGATGGGGAATAGTATATTGTTTCTAAGGAAGTGAAAAAAGTTTGTAGGGAAAGGAGCAGGCTGTTTTCAGAGCTGTTAATGGAAAGCTGCATTTCTAGGCCCATCAGAATTGTCCAGTATTTAGTTTTCTATAGGTATTCCCAACTAGCAACTCCTTCTAAGAGCTTCTCAAGCTTGAGTCTTCCTTCAGCCACTCTTGACTTTATCCTGTTACATGAAAGATGATGTTCGTGTGTTTTTTCACCTATTTCATCTATAAAGCTCTTCAGAAAGGTCATTGTCAAGCTGAGGAACTGAAAGGTGTTTTTCGATGAGTAACGTAACCAAGAAAGTGCATTGAAATGTTACATGCAACTGACCATCTTCATAGGTCCCCTTTGGATGCTCTCTAATAGTTTTATATGTCCTTATACTGTGGCACCCAAAACTGTTAATGCAAGTTGCTGTTCTGGTCTACAGACAAGGATGTTTGTCTCTCCCTAACTTTTCATTTCAATAAAAAGTCAAAGAACTTACGTTAGAATGCTGCTAAATACATTATCATTTCAAAACTAACTACTTGTAACACATTATTAATAGATTTTCAGAATATAAGCACTGTTAGTTAACTGATTGAACTAGAGAACACATGAAAGTTAAAAATAAAATCATTAAGTTGTAATTATTTGTATCCTTTTCTTTCTACGTAGTATTAATTTTTAGGGAGCATATACTTCAGCTGCAATAGTTTTACATCTGTGTTTACGCTATTCTATGAATTCTAGCAACAAAATCAAAGTTAAAATTATGTATCTATTCTAAACACTGCAGGAAAACCTGGCAAGAGCTGGATGCCAGGTATCTTCTAAAGTCATTTTTTTCTGTCACATGCTCTTCTATTTCTGTACAAATATTTCAATTTTGCAGTCAAGAACTATTTCTGGAATGACTTTTTCATTCCCATTTTGAATTTGCCTACCTATTTCAGATGACTTCAGGAAAATCTGACATACCAAGGATAATTTTACTTCTCTGGAAGATAAATTTACAGGAAATGCAAATGAACTGTTTTTAGCAATGTGAAATCTTAAGATCTTCAGATGAGCTTGGAAACCCTGTGGGAGCTGCATCATAGTTCCCACGGAGCATGCAGGGCTGGAAAGCAGAACCAGCAAGTGGCAGAAGCATCCTTCCCCACTGTGTACCTCTGTTAATAGCATTACAGAGGAACTCAGGGACAACAAGCAAAATAATATTGTCCCAGCTTTCCCAGCTGGCAGGTGTCTGCTGCTCTGTGTCTTCTGTGAGCACACAGCACACTCCTCGATTCAATACAGCTTAAGGCAAATTGTTTTTACTCTACTGGGCAAATTGATTTGCACTTTTAACACACTACCACAGGACTTCTGTTAAACAGTTAGTATTCTCGTTTTGCAAAATAATGCCCAAAAAGAAAGAAAGAAGGAAAGAAAGGAAGAAAGAAAGGAAGGAAGGAGGAAGAAAGGAAATATTTGCCCCCTATAATTTTTAAATTCTGAAGATGTTTCAAAGACTTCACAGCCAAACTGAGTCATAAGTGATTGCAACAAGAATCCAGTTTGCACTAGGTAGTAATTCTGTAAAAGTTCAAGAGAAATATGTGTTCAAATTTATGCTGTTTGAAGAAAGGGCTAATTAAGCCAAAGATCTGCCTAGAAACACATGGTCTTATCCTCCTTATGCCACTTTTAAATCTTTAATATATGTAAGCACTTTAAATCTATAGCCAATACTAAAACTCAGAGCTCTAAAACAAGTGTACTTATAAGACAACTATATAAATGTATTCACCTATTCACGTTTAATACTTAAAACATGCCAAACTCAGTGTTTCTGGGGCACGTTTAAACTTCCAGTCTGGGAAGTCTCACAAGCCCAGACAATTAATTCAGTGACACATCGCTGATGAAAAGCTTGGCCAGCTATATACCGAGAGCCTGAAATTCCTTTACAGCTCAGTGCCTTCTACTTTACAAATGTTACAGTTCGACAAGAAATAGCCCAAAGTTCCTTTGTAGTCCTGTTTGGAACAATGTATGAAGAAACCCAGGGCGAAGACAAAAGAACTAAACATTCTACAAGTGAAAAGAACAGTAGTCATTTCTGAGCTGTGAGTGGCAATCCATTGTGGAGCTTCTCTGTTTCCAAAAGGCACTGAAGAATGAATAAGCTGCTTAAGCACATTATCCTGTTATTCAGGTCAACACCATGCAAACTGGGTCCCCGCTAGCTGTTTTTTTGGGTTTTTTTTTTTTAGTGTTCACACATCTTGAGAGATTAACATTTACTATGGGCTATTTAATGGCTTTCAAAACAGATCACTGGAGAGAAAGTTCTATACCACAATCAAGTGTGTCAAGTTGACATGATGATTAGGTACTTTTCCTCAATGACTTGGGTTCCTTTTGTTCCCCAGCTTGTTGTTAAAGCTTAAACTTTGTTTTGTTCTTTTGGAAATCTAATCTCCTGTGGAACATAAGTCTGCTTTTCCTGGTTAGTGGGTTTGTTACACATATTAAATGATGCTGGAAAAGTTGACACGAGTTTATTTTTAGGCACACTTAATTTTAAGGCTAAAAAAACTCCTAAAACGTTGAGGTTTAGCAACATGGCGCAATTCAAACTTTAAGCAAAATAAGAGTTTACAAGGAGAAAGGGCTTAATTGAGGTTCTGGTACTAGGAGGATAATATAGATCTACTTAAAATTAGCTGTGTAAAATAACAAAAAGTCCTTTGAAGCACCACCTGAGCATATTAAAACTGTAATGACTTTTGGGGTTTTAAGAAAAAGGCAAGTCATTTATACCATCTTACTTGTGCACAATTATAGTAAAGAGATCAGCAAGCCATCAAAGTTCAGGCAAGGCTTGAGCTGTGCACCTGGCTCTAATTTAGCTACAAAAGCCAAAGCAGTGAGAAACAGAAAATTGCACACATATATACTTCATCAATAGAGAAAAAAACATGCGGAAATGTCATCTATTCTCAAACTTGGCACCAGGAAATTTCTTTGGAACGTATATAATTTAGTGCACAGTTTCATGGAAAACTGGAGGTTAAGAATCCAGGGCTGCAAGATGCTGAGCCTCTCCACTCACGAAGACATCAGCAAAGAGAGTTCAGACTTCTCAATGCCACCTATAAAGTATTTGGTATACAGTGATGTTTCAGAGCAGAAATTCCCCCAACGCCGCTTAAAATATCAAAACTACAATGAGAAATTATAATCATTGGAACCACAGTTATAAAACTAAACTACAGCTGTACAGAACACCAGAAGCTTTGAGACAAAGTTGTACCACCTCCCAGAAATGAAAAACATTTCAGAGTACGATTGGTCTAATGAGGCATACAGCCACCAAGAAAAATGTTGGACCGTTGGCACCTTATCAATTATTAATATTTGTATATGTTAAAACAGTCCAAATTTTTCCTGTGAGCTTCTTCTTTCTCAGTTTTCTCAGAGTGGGGAAGGGCTGGTGAACACAGTGGCTTTTCTGTTCTCCAGAAATGTCGGACGTTTCAAACAACTTTTTTGTTTCCACACGACTGAAATTTCACTCTGTGTGAAGCTTTTTCTAATAGAAGAGTTCATCAGTAAAAAATAACATTGAAGCTGTGGGCATAACAACAGCTTCCATCTAAATTAATTGCGCAGTAATCAATCTGCATTCATTTAAATTTGCACTAACATGCTGAATCATGATTTTCTGCCCTGTAAGAACTGCTTACAGCTGCAAAGTGTTTTTAAGGCATTAGGAAAATTGGATAAGATTTCAATTTGCATTAGACTATGATGCCTATTTTCTTTGAACAAGCTTATTTTGAAGTCCGGCACACAGAACTTAAACATGTGTATTAGATTCTTTGTTTGCAAATGCTGACTGAATTTTGGATGTGCGCAATCCTGCAACTAACACTGACATTAGTTGGGTTTGAGGGTGTAGAATGCTTTGCAAAAAGAAATGTTATAATCAGGTAACCTTTTTATTTGAACTATACTGCCTCCTTTACATACTCACCAGTAAGAGATCAGGGCCCTTCCTTCCTAAGGATGAGAACTTTGTCAATGCATTTATAAAATGCGAGGAACCTCTTGCAAAAGAAGAAAGGAGCTTTACTCTCTGTTTCTTTCTGGAAGAAGAACTCATCTTTGGGATGAGCTAACACAAATGCTACGTAGCATCAGCTCATCCTTTATCTAGACTTGCCCAACAGATAGGTACTGACTATAATACCAGTGAATGATAATAGATGCTTTCTCATCTGTAGGCCTAAAAACATCACTAAAACCTGCCTTCCTGTCAGAGTCCAGAATTTAAAAGGTGGTATATTCATAATGTTCCTATTACATCAGTCTTAAATACAATTGCTGAAAGAACAGTTTCTGTGGAAAAACATTAATAGCAAAGAATGTTCTATACATTTGACACAGTTTGAAATAACAATTCTGTTGTTTTGCACTGCCAAGTTAGAATTTTTCAGTTACTTTGCCTTAAAAAAGACTTCACTCTTCAGTCCAGTTTGCTCTTTTAATTCATGCAGTTGTTTATCTGCCAGTTTGATGTTTACATCCTTTGCTTGCCTTTTGCTTGGGAAACCTATTAATTTCTTAACTTGAAGAGGAATTAACAGTCGTAGCTTTGACTTACACAAACACTTAACCCCATTGCTCATATTCTAGATTTGGCTCCCACATGCACAGGCGGCTTTGCCCGGCTGAGGAACTGTCAGTGCCAGTGAACTTTAATTAAAAAACAACAACACTGTAATGGCTGGAAAGAATGCTTCATGAAGGAATCTTGTAACACGCTACAAAATTACCGCAGTTTGTCCCCGAGCAAGAGGCTGCACAACAACAGACTGAGCCAAGGACATTCTGTGAAGGCTTCCAGCATATATCTGTGGCAATGAATAAAGAGCCCAGTGTGCAAGGGCTGTGGGTAGCTGGGCATGATATGTGCCGAGCAGGCTCCATCCCTTCTGCCCTTGTGCAGTACAGCCTGCCTGCTCCTGTCCTTGCAATGCAATACATGGCACCAGACAAGCTGTCCCAGGATGCCAAACTCATTTCCTTGCACAAGTGTGCAGAGCTAACACCTATTCAGCCTCAGAAGACTAAAATTTATAAACACATATATAAGTGGCTGAAGGGCAGCCCCACAGAAGGGCATCTTTACTGTGTGCAGTTTTGGGAGCTACAATATGAGAAGGACATAAAACTATTAGTGTGTCCAAGTTGGACCACAACTAAGGTGTGGAAGGATCTAGAGAACAAGGTGTACAAGGAGCAGCCGAGGTCCCTGGGTTTGCTCAGCCCAGAGCAGAGGAGCTGAGGGGAAGCCTCATGGTGGCCTGCAGCTACTCAGTGGGAATCGATGGGCAGCGTTGAGCTCTGCTCTCTGTGACAGCGACAGGGCCCGAGGGAATGGCATGGAGCTGTGTCAGGGGAGGGGCAGCTGGGGGTTAGGGACAGGGTCTGCACCAGAGGGCAGTGGTATGGAACAGGCTTCCCAGGACAGCAGTCTAGACACTGACCTGCTGGAGTTTGAATTTTGGGTGGTGCTGTGCGGAGTCAGGACTTGGTCTCAATGATCCTTGTAGGTTCCTCCCAGCTTGTGATATTCTGTGATTCTGTGATTCTACAATCCCTTGATAGTATCCTAATGCTACCAAGGGTGGCTGTCTGTTTGGCAAGTTTGTTACTCGTCAGTTTTCAACTGAGGCTTTTGACCCAAACATTTTTTTGGTAGTACAACATTGAAGAACTGGAAAAAGAATCAATGCATTTTTCTAAAACACAGAAATTAGATTTCTGATCCCCAGGCTGAAGGAGGCTGAATAAGCTCTTCAGCCTTTTTACTTTGTGCTGCACATGGACGGCTCTCTCCTGCAATGAGAAGTGGTCTGTATTTTTTCTTTATGATGTTTTTGTAATTGAAGTTGGTGTACAGCTTTTTTCAGTGGTGTTGGTTTTGTAAACTGCTTTCATATGACAACAAAAATCAGTCAGCAGTCATACTGATTGTTTCTGCAAGCTGTCTGAGCATGTGTGGAAGGACTAAACACAAGATACAAGAGAGAAATTATCTTAATAATTTTCAGAGGTCTGTAAAAAATATTAGCAAAGGAAGTTTTTATATGTGAGTTCCTGTGAGAGCCAATGAAGATGTTGAATCAGGGAATTGCGGCAGCTGGAGTAAGTTGTCAAAGGGGATGGCAAAACACTTTCAACACATTTGTTAAGTTTGTAAGATATGATGTGGAAAAGAACTGTCCAGTAGCGAAGACATGGAATTAAACAGGCTTGGTGTTTTTGTGGATCTAGGGCAGATTCTGGATCATAAATCTCAAGGAAGAAAAAGTTCAAGATTTAAGCATAGAAAGATTCAGAAATCATATCCAACTGGTGGACATGGATAACTGAAATGAAGAATGCTGTAGTCTAAACTGATGTTTAAAAAAGTTGGAAGAAGAAGATCAAGGACTTGTATATGTTTTGGCATACTGAATTATAGAAAGCAGCACATTATCTGAATTTCAGCTCGTCAAGACAGCTGCAATGATGGAAAAATGCTCCCTGAGGGAGATTTGTGAAATACAATGAGAAGAGAAAATAGCTTTTTTTAATGTTGGGCCCCTGTCAGAATATAAAGGAAAAAGAGAAAAGAACTAAATAAAGCTCTAAAAAGATATTTTTGAAACTTGACTTCCTAGGTTAAACTTTCATTTTTTCACTTGGAAACACTATACTTCTTTTGATACTAGGATATCCATTTTCCTTGATACAGAAGGCTGTTTCTTTAATCTCTTTGTTGCATTTCTTCAGTCTTTCTGTAGAGGTGGATAAATGGATATGTATTTCATATGCTTGGGTTAATCCTCAAACACTGTATTGTTGTCCTCCTTTTTATATAGAATGTACTAATGTAACTTGTTCCTGTAATAGTTCAAATAGTTATTTTTTTTTTTTTAACAGGCATTGCTGAAAGATCCTTTGTATATTGGGCTGAGACATAAGAGAATCAGAGGTCAAGCCTACGATGATCTTCTTGATGAATTTATGGAAGCTGTGACTTCAAGGTATGTGATATTTCTGTGCTATTCATTGGTAAATTCCATTGTGAACTTCATCCTGGGAGAAATAAATGTCCTTAGTTACGTAGGAAGAAAGAGTAATGAGATCAGAATTGCTAGGTTCCTGATTTTTTTCTTTTCTTTCTTTTTTTTTTTTTGGTGCATTATATTTTATAAGATGATCGACTGTCTCTAGCTTGCCTTAAAATTTGCCATTTTATGAATTCACCGCATGAGTGGGAAAACTCATCTTGAGATGCGTGAATCAACTTTCCAAACTATTTTCTTGAGATTCAGATCTGACTTCATGTATTAGGCATCAGCATCGTACTTGGAAAATGCTTTTTTTGCAGTCTGCTTGCCATCATGTTTAAATCTCCCTTCTCTCCAAGTTTTAGGGTTGCATGCACTCTGCACTGACTCCCTCTCTATTAAAAAAACAAGAATAACAACTACAAAACAGAAAAAGGAATGAAAGTCACCCTAGTCTCTGCCCCAACGCAAACAAACACAGGACCGAGCTTCTAATGTTTTGTTTTTAAGCGCCATGTTATAGACCTATTCCAAATCAGCTCATTCTCTTGTTTCCTTCTCTACTATACAGAAAGTTGTTAGATTTATTATTAGAATATATAGAATAGGACATTCTATGTCAAAATTCACATTTGCTTACATTTTCCTTTTTCATTAAAATATTTGGAGTTCTCACTCTACAGTCAGTATGTGTATACACTAAATAGTCTGAGTACCAGAATCCTTATCAGAACATGCTGCCCACTTCTGCAGTAAACAGTAAAGCCAGGACTGAGCTGGGGGACCAGGAAATACTTTCCAGCTCCTCAGTCTCAATTTGTGTCACATATATGTTTCGAATCCATGTTGGGACCTCACCTGGATGTGCACAACCTCTATTCTCCCTGCCCTGGATCCTGTGTAAAAGAAACTTAGGAAGAAAGTAGTCTTAATTCCCATACTTGAAGCACAGATTCCTCTACATGTTGCTATACTCTTACCCGTCACCCCCACTCGGCTGAGAGTCCCTTGTTCTTAATCTTCCTACAGTTCCTTATGAGTATTCTCTTTCAGATAAAACTGATGCATTTCTACCTCCATAATAGAAGATTTGGAACATTAGAAATTGCTCTATGGACCAAGATTTGAAAATTTCTAATTTAATGCATTCACTAACTCATCCTTTCTTTAAAATGAACCGCAGCTAGTTTTAGATCATTTTAATCATATACTGAAGGAAATCATCAAGGACAAGCAGAACATTATTTCAGTAATGTTTGATGGTCTGGTTGATTTGTTCTCTTGTTCTTTTTACTCAAAAATCCTTATAAACTGTAATTTTGAGTAATTTTTAGCAATTTATGTTAACTTGACCTTCTGAAAGATCACATTGTTCTCAGCTAAGTCTGTCATGGTCTGCACCATTATCCTTCATTTCATGTTTGAAGTGGAGCGCTTAAAATTCAAGGTTGTCAGTTGTTTTGGTTGTAATTTGACATCCAGTTATGATACTCATTTGCTAAGATGAAGGGAGAAGTGATGTAGCTAAGACAAAGTCAAGTCCATTTGTTCAATAATTTAATATACTCTACATTAAAACTTATATCCAGCTTGTCACTGGTAGACTTAGGGCTTGCAGTTGGTTCTAATGTCATGGGTCATACTATTAAAAGTACAGGCTGTGATTTGTTTTACTGTGCATTATTTTCTCTTGCTGCCATTGCGGTGATTTAGGCAATTGTATACTTTGCTCATCTTTTCCTTGCGAAAGTTTCTTTTATATTTATTCTCCTTTCACTTCTCTTAGCCTTCTAGTGGATGTTTCACAGCGGAGTATTTGCTTTACAAGTCTTAGATTCATGTTTGGCCTCTTACATTTTATGTAATACATTTACCTGTATTTATTGGCAGTTATTGCCACAATACTCCAAAAGAGATTTTCTTATTTAACATAGCCTAATCAATTCAGAGAATGGGAGAAGATCTGGGGAAATCTACTGCCATGTTTTCAGTACTATGGAATATTCACCTCCGAGATATACATAGCCATGATGCACAAGGCTGTCATGTCTTCTTATTAATCTAAATTTAAAGGCAAACTTTAAAGGTGATGATGATAAATATTTTAAGGAGTAAAGACTGAAAGTTGGAAAACTATACTAAAGATGTTTTTTCAGATCTTTCTTACTCTCACAGATCTCCAGGGAAGCCAACTCTTGTATAAATTGAGGTGAGAATTTAGCAGCTCTGTTGGGAACATGCGGAAGTAGGCAGCTGTGCAGGACAGTACATTTTATATAGCCTTCTCTGTGGCTTCCAAGAAATCTTCCTAGACATGTGTATCATATTGACTGATTGTTAAATTTTGAAAATCTAGATTGTTATCAGCTGGTGCAGCATCATTTATAGTGTATCCTATTGGAATGCTACTTTTATAGAGTAAATGTTATGGTACATAATAAAGTGCTTTATAAAAAGGCCTGTCATATGAAGGTATAATTTCATGAACTGTAATATTTTCCCTTTCTCAGCCTTCACTGCTATTCACCCCCAAAAAACTTTTCTTGTAAATCATAATCATTTTTGAAAGAGTCTTTTTTTTTTTTTAATAAAAGCACACAGAGAAAGACTTAAAACATCCACTCATACAAGATTTTGGTACAGTATCCACTGTGTTATCATAGCAGAATGAAACTAGTACAGTGTGATTTTTCCCAGATGTGAAAAGGCACAAGCATATGGAAAGTATCTGGATTTCTTCTGGCATAAAGTCAGTGAAGAGCTTTTATTTATTTACCTATGTCTGTATCTGTCTATTTATTTGTTACTATTGCCAGCAGCTGCCTTTGCTGTGGACAGGTGCTGTAATTTCTGTGGACATTACCATGTTTTTCTTGCTTTTGTTTTGGCACGGTAATTTAAGGGTATAAGGATATACTAAATGGAAGGAATGTTTTAAAATATGGGAATTAAAAAAGAGATATCTTCAGCACTGAATAGCACAAATCAAACATTAAAACCTATTCATAAATATTTGTTATATTCTACCCTCTGGAGAAATGGGTGATAAAACATTTTATACAGTAGCAAATTTTTCCAAATGATGAGTTGTTCTTAAATATCTGTGTTTACAGAGGAAACTCTGAGAAGAGGGATTGCTAAACAGGGCTCTGGTAGCTGGGGTTGATCCACCAAGACTACTTATAAAATCAGACGTAACTCAAACTTTTTATTCCAGTTTCCATTTCTTTCCTACTTGCTTGTACTGATGTATTCATTTACAGCAGTGAAGGGATTTTGGAAACACTTGAGGGGAAGATATGTAGACTAGAGATAGAATAAAAAATGAGGGGAGAAGGAAAAAACACATTTTTATTAACAGGAACTTTACTTGTCCGATGCAAAAAGTGGATTTTTTCCTTTTTCTGAAGGAAAAAAGGAAATTTGCTTCCTTTTAGCAAATCTGGTAAAGATAGCTCCAGCTTGAACTCCTCTGAGGAAGACCAGAGTAGGGAAGAATAGCATGCTACCAGCTTGCTTTCTGCTGCAGATCATGAAAGTCACTATGCACTGGGGAAGGAAATATGCACAGCTCAAAGGAACAAAGCTGACTTGTACCAGTGGTCTGTGAACAGAGAGGAAACTTTCAGAAAATTAAAAGTAATGTTATGTAACTCTGGAAGGTAATACTGCAGTCCCAAAGAGTCGCGCAGAACTCTTTTTCTGTTATAAGCTAAAATTTGTGGGTTTATGATGTGGAAAAGCAACCCTATATCACTGAAACTGTCTTTTGTAGGCATGATGTCTTTTGTACTTGTGCGTTTTTCAGTTTCAGTTCAAGGTGCAATAGTTGTGAACCTTAGAAAAGTAGTCTCATGTATCATTTATGTTCCAGTCTGTAATCACATTTTAATTAATTCCTTACCCAATCTTTTTATACTCTGTGCTTCTCTTAAGCTTGTGTTGTACAAACCAAGTTGTTGACAATTGTAATTCAGTATGTTCTGTCTAAAATAATCATGATGTAGTTATTATTACTCATTTGCCTGATTACATTATTCACAGATGGTAACAGTGCTTCATTTCACATCATGTGTTACTTTAAAACGTTGCTTTATGGTAAGTAAGACTTATCTGACTTTGAAAACAACTGTAAGATTTATCAATCATAAAAAGAAAATTACACAAATACTTAGGTCACTCCAAAAATAATGCCTCCTGTTTACGCCATGGAAACTACAACTGATCAAAAAGCACAATAACACTGTTTGATAGAACAAATTCTCAGCTACAAAACACTGTTTTTCAAGATAGTCACCATCATTAGCAGTGCATTTTTGCCAGAAATGAACAAGAGCCTGCATGACACGCTAATCAAAATATTTATAGCCACCTGAAAAGCCTTTTCAGTGGCTCTTGCCATTGCTGAAATGCACCACCCACCACATCACTGTGCTCACATCCACTGCTTGGTCCACCAGTGTTCCGCAAGCATCGACAAATGTCAATGGATGCAAATTTTTTCGACACAAAGGAATTCAGTGACACACCTTTGCTCCATCTGCACTTCCATGTCAGATGCTATGTGGTCAGACTGCCCCTCTGCTGCGGTCTGTCACGCAACAACAAAATGTACCAGAATATTGGCAACAAGATTCAGCCTCTACTTCCATACCGCCAACATCCGCCTGTGATATCATGGGCCAGAATAATAAAATAGGAGGCATTACTTTTGAAGCAGCACTCATACATACTTTGATAGATGTTTTTATTTAGTAAATTATATTGGAATATAATTACATTTGTAAATCATTAATTCAAAATGGACGTAACTTCTGGCAAGACAACATACTGTCAAGAAATCAATACAAAAGGTGATTGTAGCTGTGCATCATTATGGAATTTGTTGGACCACATATTGCTTCTAACAATGTATTCATGCACAGATTGTTAGTACAAGGACATTGGCACCTCTATCCTCTAGTGCACTGTGGTACTGCAAGACTAAGACTTGCATTGTGCCTCTATGTTCCTGTATTGCTCAAGTTAAAGTGACTGTTAGAAGGAGCTTAGAAAAAAATACTGCTGCAACAACTCCCTCCTATAGCAGTCTTAGTGAAGATATTTCTGTTTACAGATTTTGCCCCTCAGTGGGGACTTGTTTTGGTGCCTTGTAGCCCTCTTCCCTTCCCTTTGTGCTAGTTCATTTGGTGGTGCAGTTCTCCAGATTTGGTGGTAATTGTCTGACACTCCAGAACTAAACCAACCCGATCTGACCTTCTGCAGTGAGAAGTCTGAATTCTGCTTGCTTTTTTTTAATTTTAAATCCCAGTTTAAATCTATTTATGCTTTTACCACAATCTATATCAAATATCTGGGTCCAACTTTATTTAATGTCAATATAAACCATGAAATTTTGTCCTCTCTCTTCTTTCTGGACTTAGAAGTGCTGAAATCTTCGATTCATGATACTAGCTTATCTACCTTCACATTTCTTTTTAAAACTCATTTGTACTTTCATTAACTAGAAGCTGAAAACAGATTGCATGCATTGCTAGATTGATTACTGCCCTAGATAACTAAGAAAATGTCTATATCTTCCTTTCAACACCACATTTTCTATGCATCCTTTTCAATAACTTTTTTTTCTAGTGCATGGGTCCTGTCACTTTTACAGCTTAGATTTCAGCTTGTTTAAGCCTATTGTTTGGCTCTGTTGTACGAATATTCAATAACAACACATCTGCTAAAAATAAGTCCATGTCTCTTGTCACAGGAGAAGCTCTCATCATTTCCCAAATACCAGTATTCTGTGCAGAAGCTCTGATCTCAGTCCTATTCCATCTATGTCCTTGGCAAGAGAAGGATCTTTGCTTTGTCATCTGCAACCACAATCAACTTTCACAGTTCTGTTCTGATTCATCATTTCCTTTCGCTTGCACGCTCTTGAGAAATACTGACAACATGCCAAGGCAGTAATAAATAAACATAAATATTCCATAGTCTGGATTCTGGCGACAGTCAAAACAGCAGTGAATGCTGCTGGGAGTGCTTCATATGAGATGGAGAAGTGGAATGTGCTGCACTACTGTGAGGCTGGAAAGGGCACAGCAGCCACCTTGTTTTCTCAAGGTTCACTTCATGGAAAAATATGAATGAAGGTGAAATCATAGTAGGTTTTTCATTTCACGTGCAGAGTTAATCTGAATCTCCTGCAACACAATTATACAGTGTTTCTAGATCTCCTGTAATGCTGCTTGCGGTGAAATAATATACTTAGTTGTTCAGATGATATAAGTTTTCACAGTGCTACCTAATGACCAAGCGTCAAGCTTCTCACAGTGGAAGATCAAGAAGATTTGCACTCGCAAGTATTACAGGATTTTGGTTTTTTTTGTCCTTTAAATAAACTGAAATTAAAGTAAAAACCATAGAATCATATAATTGTTTGAGTTGGAAGGGACCTTCAAAGGTCATCAAGTCCAACTTCCATGCAATGTACAAGGGCATCCACAGATCAGTTAACAACTCTGCTAATGAGCAGTATTCCAGTTCTAAAATACAGTTTTTAAAAGACAGAGAATCTAAATCTTAGACCAGTGCAATTTGTTACGTGTGCTATTCCTTCTTTCATGGCACTACCTTCTACCAGGCTTTTCCTAGGACCTTGCTGTACTCACTTGGCAGAACAGGCAGAGAGCAAGGAGCAGACTTGGAGCTGCATTGGCGGCTGCGCCAATGGCATGAATCTTTTGGGGATTTTGTGGTTGGTAACTTCTTACAGCCTTAAAGACTTCTACATATGCATTTTGTGATTCATTGCTGCAAGCTAAATTATATCCGATTGCTGGAAATGACACAAATGTACGCTTTACAGGTTTTTCAGGCACAGTAATTGGCATAAGGAAAAGTGAATCTGTCAGTGAAGTGAAATCATGGCAGGATAGGCAGACTTTACTCACATCAATTTTATTTGTAGAAAGAGTGCTATTATTGTTTGTAATGCAGGACCACAGAGAAATTCTTAGCAAAGATCAGTAGAAGAGTCTTAAAGATATAAAACCTCATTCATTTCTGAAAGAAACCAAGAAGTTGTAAGACTGTCAAACAGTGCCTAGGGAGAAGGCAATTGTTTTGTTTTTGTGGGACTAAATAGAGAGAGTTGGAAATATTTTTAGTATTTTTAATATGCTTCTTGTACTCAAACTGATTTTTTGAGATTGGAATGGGATGTATTCATGTTCTAATAATGCTCAGCTATGTCCCAGACTCTCTGCAGTTAGTCAAAACCCAACTGGTGAGGAACACACTGTTCTCAGGCTTTTCTTCTCCAACTTATTTCAGTAAGGGATTTTTAAAGTGGAAAAGGCCTGGGTAATCTCTGTTATGCTCCTTCCTCTTTTATAGCTGCAGAATGTGGTGAGCAGAATCCTCAGTAGAAGTTAACTGGTGCAGCTGCATGGCAAATGGAATGAGGGTTGATTTATTTGAGTAATTTGTGAGTAATATTTTAACATGCATGAGATTTGCTGGTAAAATAAAGCTAATCAAGGTCAATGATGTGAAAAAAAATAGTAGTAGTAATAATTTGCTGGTCTCCTTCTTGAGTACAAATTTCAAAGTTTCTATGTGACAGTAACAAGCAGATTTAAGAATCACAAGGATAACAGGGAAAGTTGGATTCTGAAAATCTGTAAATCCATAAGTATAATTTTGCAAGTACTATTTTTATAAAATATGGGATATTACCTGTTTTCTATCTTCCATTTAGAACATATTAGAAAATGGAAGTTCAAATTGTATTCAGATATTCTAAAATGGCCTGTTATCACCTGCATCCATCAAAATAACAGGCCAAGATGGGCTCTCCAAAAAGACTGCATTGCTTAATTTGTTCTGAACTGAGTCTGTAAAACCTTCTCTGTTCCTGTGCTGATTCGTCAAGTAAACCTGCATTTGTGCAGATGAGATCGATATGATCACAAATTTCTAGCAAAATTAATAGCGCATAACATCAGTGATCCTAACAGATTCCAGTGGGGGACTGGGGAAGGGAAAAATATTTTAACACTCTAAATGCGTTGATATCAATATGTCTTTATTTTTTAAGCCTTCGACAAACAGCTGTACTCCCAGATCACAGTATTCTGTTGTATTCACTAAATTTAATGATGTATTCTCCCTGAGACTGTTGTAAGGCAAAGCACTTGCTAGGACCAAGGCCTCACAAACAATTTTTTGTACAGTCTTCCCAGAAAATTGCAATGGAAACTTCAGTTACTTTCCTTTCCATCCTAGAATCTACAATTGTAATATGTCCCTACAAAGCAATATAACTGAATGAAGAGTGGAGACATGGCACTTCTGAAAATCAGGACAATTTTCATTTAGTACTGAATCTTGGATTTAAATGCTGACTTGTGAAATGGAAGCATTTAACCTTATCCTGAGATTACAGCCAAATTAGCCTTTTAGCTATGCTAAAAGGCTTATGCCGTGATAAGAACTGTCAGCCAGGGATTTGGAACTGGGATCAGAATACATGTCAGAGCTGAGCTGTGGAGTTGTGTGCATTATCTGCACCAGTAAGTACGATCCTTTTAAAGATAATATAGAGTACCTTAAATGAAGTCTTTTCTATGTCAGGAACATCCTACTTATTGACTTAGGTTTTTTTTTCAGTCTTATAAGCATATCCAGTGATATTTAAAACATCCTCCACCCAATCTGCCTAACCACTTTGTAGTGGTGTGTAAGCCTTCTTACAGTCATGCTGCACTTAAAGTAGTTGCAGATTAATACTTTTTTCTTTTTCATAGGTGGGAAGTGAAGCATAAGATAACTGAATTTAAGTTAATGTGCACCTGGGCACAATCCAGTTGCCTAAACGTAGGAGTACAGCATTGTATCCTCTCCGGTTTACAACTGCCGGCCTAGGTTCTTTAGTTGTCACACACACTGAGTCCTAGCTGCCAGTTCTGTGCAAGTGCCATGGATACCCCGTGGATACCTCAGAGGGCACTGGGTTCCTTTGTTTAAACATCTATATCAAACCCCGTCGTCTACCTTTATGTGCTTGAAGGCTTTCAAGTAGCAGCACTGAGTGACCTTTCTGCTGTTGCGCAGATAGACTACTGGCAAGAGAAGAAGAACCCTAAATATCCTTTGAGGTAGACTTCCACCTATACAGCTATCCCTAGCAAACATCTAATTTGGATATAGTTTTAATAAAATTAGAGGTTGCATGCAGATTTTGCCATTGTTCTGAATGCCGAGAGCTACTTCTCTCTAATTCTGTGGTCTCTCTATACCTCTCTACTGCCAACAAGGCAGACTAGAGCTTGCTTAATTGAAAGTAGCTAAAGACTGCTGCTTTGATTGGCAAGATAGGGCAATTTACTTACTTTACTGATTCATATTCTTTTTTATTTAACCTAGACACAAGGAGACAGTGTTTGACGTCTGCTATATTCTTGATACTTTTTGGAAATTCCAGATGCACATCTTCCTTCTGCATTAGCAATCACCAGTGTTTATACATCACTGTAAAAAATATTAGCCTGGAAATGGCTGAAAAATGAAATATGACACTTGAGACCCACTACCATAAGTAAGTGAAGTTAGCTGACATTTCGTTGACGCCCACAGTTGTGCCAGTGCTAACAAACCCCAAATAAATGATGGAATACGTTTAGCTCATGCATCTAATTACCAAACTACGAAAGTACTTTGTAATTTATTGTGAGTTTAAATGAATAACTGGATTACTGGCATTGGAAGGTTGCTGATCGTGTCCTCAGAAGCAGATAATATTTAATTGATGGGTTATCTTATCTAAAAATGGGGGTGCATATGAAGGGAAAAAGAAACACATTTTGAAAGTCAGACTGGAGTTTTAGTGGTTCAGTGATATTTTTCTCCTAATCCTTTACTCTTTTAGGTTTTGCTAAGGTTTGAATAATAAGAAGGAAGAATTTCTTCTGCTATCCCTGCATTGGCTCTTGCAGAAGGAAATTCTTTACAGTTTTATCTCCAGTACAGCATTACTTTGATACTTCTCCCTCTGAAGATGGGATTTAGCTTAGTACAAAACCAGAAAGTTATCTGTTTCAAACATTATACTTTGGAAACTGCAAGAGACATATCACTTAATTGGCTAATTTTATTTCAGAATTTAGTGGATTTTAACATCAAAGTTAATCATTCTTCTAGTTGCTGTTTTGTAGCAATGGCTACTGGAAAGAGACTGCTGGCAGTGTTTGCTGAAAATGAACTATGCAGATTTTAATAAAAATGGAGTTAAACATAAATATACCAGTAGTATGTGCTAGAAAAAGCTGTCTTCTTTCCGGAAGACGTACTTTTTGTGAATATCTAGTTAATTGATGCTATAAATTTTATTTTTTAACACTGCTTTGTAATTATCTTGTAATTAATCCATATTGTTAAAAGGTAATTACTTGTTGTGTACATGTTTGTTTCCTTTTATTTTAAATATAAACAGATATTTGGCATCACTGCTCTTGCTCAGGATAGAGCTCTGATCTAGAAAACACACCCAGGAGTTATTTTGCATTTTAAAGTCTTATGAATAGCAGTAAGCTTATTTGTGTCCATTATATAACCTGAAGGGTTGTAGGAACAGTTATTAAGAACAGAAGAGTCTGCAAATTTGGAAAATGCAGGAAAAAATATTTTTCTTTTAATAAGCAATTAGCTGATATGTGTAATATTCTGTACAAGTTGCAACCATTTTTAAGCAGATTATTTTTCCTGGGTGTCATCTGGGTTTATAGTTCTGTGCTTAAGAGCAGTAAACATCTGAGGCGCAAATCTCTGAAACGCTGCAATGCTCATAGTAATCTCTTGTCTCACATGCTTTAAAAAACTATGAATATCTTCAAATTTAGCATAATTAAGTCCACTTACATATATTTGCATCCTGCAACATTAAAATTATTTTATTTTTTTATGCTTCCTTAATTAGGCTCAGAATACAAAGCCTGTCTTGTTAAAGGTTTTGTCTTTGTCAGCCATGGGGGAATCTAAAAACTTATGAAGTCCATTTTTGTGGTTGGAAGTAACGAGCCAGACATTTAGAAATCTTTTTACAGTATTGAATTTTAATTAAAAAGACTTTGATTAATCTTTTCTGCTGAAAAATTGATTATGATCTGAGCATATGTTTGACTTCCAGAAAACTACATTTCTTCAGCTGTTTGACTGTAGTCATTCCACTGAATTTATACTGCGGTGTGGGGTGGGGTGAGAGGCACAAAAGCTAATTAAATCATTGATCCTTCACGTTTATACAAGCTGATTTAAGAATGTCATAGCATCTACAAAGAAGTGCTCTATTAAATCTGTTAATGATTCAAATTTGTTTAAACAAAAAAGATTTTTCAACTTAAGCCAGACTGCACAATGTTAGGGTTTGTTTTTTTTCTTTGCCAGAAGGTACAGAAGCTGTAAGTTATATATGGAAAGTATTTTTAAAGAACAGCATTTTCAGGATAAGAGAACTGAGTGCAGCTGGTTTGGTATATTTTCCAGTTCAGATTTCAGAATGGGAACCAGCTGCTCCTATGTTGCTCTTAGCTAAAATGCCAGCATGGGCTGATGGCTGTGAGATGGCCATTTTGAAATGGTACACATGAAGGATAATAAGGCATGCGATCCCAACATCAGTTTCTGTTGCCAAGTCCCTTCTTACAGTAACAGTGCCACCTTCAAATACTGTCGCATTTGGAATTTTGCAAAAAATCCAAAGCAAAACTAAAGAGAGAATCCTAGCATGCAGCATCCACAGTGCATTTTTAACAAGTTCTCACCTGAATTAATCAACATGCAGCTGTGCTGTTTGAGTGCCCCAGCAGGTACCATCTGAGCAGATGGCTTCTGTTTGCTGGTCTCTGGACACTAGAACTAGTACCACTTTTTTTCCAGCCCAGATGCCTTCTTTTAGCTGTACAGGCAAGTATGCTTTGGTACATTAATGAAAACTGAGACTGGGGGTGGTAAGCAGTTATTGCTAATTCATTAGGACTGCGTGATTTATGTTTTTTAAATAAGGCTTGTCTTTAACACAAATGTGATGGCGAATTAAGAAATATAGACTGGACCGTTCATAGAAGACAAACATGAATGCAGTGAGCAGTGCATTCTTCAGGATTTTGATTTAGACAACGGGGGCTAAGCTTTTTCAGTCTGAATGCAATTCCCATATTTACTAAGTATCACAAATAGTATTTAATCAATTTTCCCATAGTATTAAACACAAACTTTAATAAATCAGGAAATTTATAAATAGATTTGATCAACATGGAATTCTGTGGTTTACTTATTTTATTTGCAAGAAACCTATTGAATATTAGAGTGGTAGATACACTGAATTTTGAAAATGAACAATACCAATATTACAACATATACAAAAGTGGTTTGCTTAAAATCTCTTCGAGTTTGCTCAAGAGAAGCTCACTTAGAAGCCTTTTTCGACTACTGTGTAGACTTCCAAGAGATTTTTTTTTTTCCACAAGAAAGAAATTGTCATACCATGTCCTGAAATCATATTCCAAAATATTCCTGTTACACTCAGTTGATAACAAAAACATATTGTTATGCTTTCTTTAGTTTCGATCCCAGTACACTTTCACTGAACTGAAGGCAGCTTCTGCAAATATTTAGTATGCTGGAAAACCTAGTCTTGCGTAGGAAGTGCTGTACTGTTTATTCTAACTCTCTGACCATTTATTGAACTTCAAAATATCCAAATAGTACAGTTTGCAATTGCAGCTACTGGTGTAAGAGCATGCTAGAGAGAAAATTTGAGGGCTGAAGACAAGAAAATGGCTCTGTTTCATAGGACTCAAGTATTTGCACAACATGCTTTTGTTTTATAATTTGGTGTTTAAACAGGTTTTTCAACCTTGTATTTGGAAGAAGGAGATCAAATTGTTGAGAACAAGGAGTTAATATGCACTCAGGCAGTTGGAAAGGTTACTGGAGCTGGAGTGTTTTCTCAGTTGAGGCTTGTTGGCAGCAGGTTTAGCTTAATGAGCAGAGGCAATGTCAAATAACCACTTCACAGAACACAGGACAAAATAGATTCTTGTCAAAAAACCATGGTCTTGGCTCCAAAGAAAACCACTGCCTTGGTTTCAGCTTCAGCAACTACTGTGACACAGTACTATATAAAAGTTTTTCAATGTTATCTCATTTTCTGTCATATTGCTTTCTTTCTTTGTTAGAAATCTTACACCAACTGAAAAAGAAGGGAAAGTCCAAGTGACTCTTTCTGGCTGATAAAGGGCAATACAGCTCTTGAGGTAGGGGTTTTAAGTAATGTGCTGTGCCCTGATATTTGTTACACTGGAACTACTGCTTTCCTATAGGTGCTTTAATGTAGTTTCAGTGTATCCCACAGTATTCTCCTGCAGAAGCTGGCAGCCTTCGGCTTGGACAGGGTCACTCTTTGCTGGGTAAGGAACTGGCTGGAGGGCAGGGCCCAGAGAGTGGTGGTGAATAGAGTTAAATCCAGCTGGTGACCGATCATGACCGGATGTTCCCCAGGGGTTGCTACTGGTGCCTGTCTTCTTCAACATCTTTATTGAGGACCTGCATGAGGGCATTGAGTGCACCCTCAGCAAGTTTGCAGATCACAGAATCACAGAATCACTAAGGTTGGAAAAGACCTATAAGATCATCCAGTCCAACCATCCACCTATCACCAATGGTTCTCGCTAAACCATATCCCTCAACACAACATCCAAACGTTCCTTGAACACCTCCAGGG
>JACDJE010000243.1:305956-348455 GCA_016647715.1 Pavo muticus | reverse complement strand
AAAAAAAAAAAAAAAAAAAGCCAATTTTTATGGATTTTCATGTTTTCATGCAGGGGCAGAACCTGCTAAAGACAATAAGTCTGCTGTGATGTGGCTTGGACGTTCTTTGCTTAACACAGCAGCATCCTACCTCACCAGTCCAGAAGGGGAAAAATCACACTGTCTAGGCAGCATCTACAGCAGCTCACAAGCACAAAATTACATGCTAACAGGCTGAGCAGTGTCCAAGTTTTATGTCACTGTAGAAATGAGACCTTCGTGTTCTGAAACACTTGTTTCCTTGTAAGAAGCCTGCAACTTTTCATTGACTCACTCATTCCATATTTTTTACCATATATATTTCTGGTTTTGCTTACCTCCTTCTACTACTTGTAGTATCTCATCTTGTTGCCTTTTCTCCCCTGTGGACTTTTGTAAGTTCCAACTCTTCTTTTTCCTTTACTGCTCACTTATCTATGAAGAGATTCATTTAATCCTATTCATACCTATGTTTTTACCCATTGTTTTTCTTAAATAAAGTTATCTCTAATCCTTCTATGTTGTGACTGTTCCCTCTTCCATATGCTTCTGGATTTTGATTCATGATTCACAGTCTGCTTTTCCAGATGTATCAATTTTTTTTAAAAATTTTATTCCTTTGCTTCATGATCTCCAAACTTCTGCAGTCTCTCCCTTACTATTTCTGAAACCATTGCACCAGTGTGCTTTATGGTGGGTCCTGCAGCCTTAGCTCCTTGGCTGGCTCTGTCAGAGCACAGCACAGATCCCACCTTTCCCAGGCCTGGCTTTCCAGCAACAATTAAGTCTCAGGGGGCACACTGTAAGATCACATACTACTGTGACCCACATGTGGTGAAGTGACAGTGAATATATTTAGGGACAGGAACTGGGGTGTGTGTTACAGCACAGGTTTGCCTTGTAGCATTAACTTTGAGAAAAATCTCCAATGGCCTTTTTTTTTTGGAAGAATTTTAAGACTTTATTTGATCTGTTATTTTCTTGTTATTTTTATTACTTATTTAATTTACTTTTTTGCACCTGTGACATTATCCTTTCTGTATTACGGCTCTGTCATTTGATGTCTCTTGCTCCTCCATTACCTGTCTTAGGGGTACAATTCTCATCTCCATAAACATCTTCAAAGTTTTGTTTTCATTGCATGTTATTTTCCTTTTTATATGGTTGCTTCTGTCCCCTGCTGTATTTCAATCTTCTTGCAATTTCATTCTTTCAAATCCAGCAAGACAAAAATGTTGTCATCCCTGTTTCACAGAGGAGAAGCGAGTGCCTTAAGGGCTTGCGGATTTCCAGTGATAGTAAGGAAGCCTGGCAATTAAATTTCAGAGACTAGGGCTCCAGGCTACAGCTCTGTCACTATATTAAAGAGAGTTTGTGATGACAGCCCTCCTTTTCAGGCATGACTCATTTCACTTTGACCAATCCAGGATCTCAGCAGGTATCCAGGGCCTGCTTCAGTAGTGTGACTGAAGTACAAACTAACTCTTTATTTCTTCCATCAGTCCTGCTACTACTAGAAAGCTTTTTTGATTGACGTTTCTGAGCATGTCCCCTTCTTTTTTTGTGTAAATGTGACCTTTCATTTGGCATTTTTTGGGTCCGTGACACCCATAAGTTCTCTCTGCCTGCCGTATCTGGTAACATCCTCGTGGTGCCAGCACTGCTTCTCCAGCTGATTGCACGATGTGTCACCTTTATAGCCAAGGACACACCTTTTTACTTGCATTTTTTGTATGCAGAAATTCAACATTTATATGGTATATTTACCAAATACATACATGGTATACATACCATCCATATGGTATATATTTATAACATTCAAGTTTTTTGACATCTCTCCTTCCTATAAAGCCTAAAAAAGAAGTCTCTTTTTAGGGATAAACAGATGATGAACAGCAGCTAATTCTTTTTTGCTTCTTTACTACTTCCTTTCTATCACTGTTCCCACTAAAAATAAGAAAAGAATGTCACAAAATCATAGAATGGCTTGGGTTGGAAGGGATCTCGAAGAGCATCTAGTTCCAACCCCCCTGACACAGGTAGGGTTGCCAACCTCTAGATCAAGCTCTAGATCAGGCTACTCAGGGCCCCATCCAATCTGACCTTGGACACCTGCCGGGATGGGGCATCCACAGCCTCTCTGGGCAGCCTGTTCCTCACCACCTTCTCTGTGAGTAAGTTCCCTGACTTCTAATCTAAAGCTCCCTTCCTTTAGTTTAAAACAATTCCCCCTATCCACCACTCTCATCTCATATAAGTTCATTTCCCTCCTGTTTATAATCTCCCTATTTGTCATAACGTCATAATGTAAATAAATAATTCTTTCTCAGAGTAACTTACTTGTGTATTCCAGCCTCAGGGAGGACACTGGGTAGTATCATTTCCTTGTACCCTTATCCCTTGAAAGCAGAGATTCTCTGTCTTCTGCCAACATGAAACACAGTGGGGCATCAGTTCCTCTGTGAGTTCCTGGAGTACAAATATTTAGATATTTCTTATTACTGTTTTTATAGATCATTGAATCATCTCAAATTTTGAATCTTAACTTTGTCTGAAAAGGGATTTAAGTGAAGAATTTAGTAACCTTGCTAAGTAATAAGGACTCAGCAAGATATTATCTTAATAGTCTTGTTTTAGAGTGATTAATACACTGTATGTAGGAAAGGGGAGACAGATTTTCTTGCCACAAACATCTGTTTATGATTTAAGCTCTGCAAAATATCCAAAAAAAGATTGCAGTGAATACTGACTTGACTTAGGACTTTTGCCACGTATCAAACTGCCCCCAAGGATGGCTCCTACACTGCTATTAATTTTGCTGATTCAATTCCAAATCTGTCATACTTACTTTAAAACTGTTTGTATTCACTTATCCTGTTGCTAAACAAAAATATAAAGGGAGAATGTAGAAAGCATTTGTGTAGTTAATTTATGATATTACTTGAACATGAAATTATGGTCAAAAGCATATGGTCACTATCAGTGAAGTATGTTCTAAATAGATGTGAATATATTTGAGAAGTGAAGTTTGCTCCATGTGCCTTGTTTTGCTTTTGTACGTGCATCTGTTCTTTTCCAGTGAAAGATCTCACTTGTTCCATGTAAGTCATCTTGTCTTTATACCTGAGTTGCAGACCTCTTCTTCACTTGATCTCTCCCAGTAAAGTTTGCTCTAGTCAAGCAATGGCATGCAGAGCTAATGTTGGATTTAAAGGGATCCGGTTGAACATTACATTTTGTGAAGGCTTACTTCTGTAATAACGTGTTTCTTTCTCCCTTCCAGCTATTGACTTGGCCCAAATAGGAATACATTATGTGATCTTTGTCTTTGTTGAGAGAAGTACTTTCCAATTTGTATGGTGCAATATGGCAAGGAGTTCTTCTCAATGTTAATGTAAATGTGAATTCTATAGTTGGTTCATAATATTGCGGTTCGAAAAATTGTGCTCTGTTGTATATTTCAGACTTCAAGTAGATGTCCGGATAGTTCTGGCTGAGGTATAGCATGTACCTTTAGCAGAATCAGTTGTCTGTCTTCCAGTGTAAAGTTTAATACTCCCCTACAGCAATGCTTGCTGGACTGAAGTTCAAATTTGAGCAAGGATTGCAAAAATCTCAAGAAAAATATAAGAATCTGGCATCACAAAAGTATTTTGACCTGTTAAGAAGTTCTTTAAAGTACTTTGAAAATACAAAAATGGACAGTAGAAATTTTCCTGGATGAGAGACGAAAGCTGAGAGCTGATTAGGTAATTTTGTAGTACTCCAGTGAAAGCCACAGTGTCACTCTTCCTCTTGGAAAAAAGTTGCCTTCGGTCATGGCATTAATGTGCATGATTTCAGAATTCTAGAATTTTTGCTGGAAACCTAAGGCAAACTTTGAGATTGTTCAGCTGCAAAGTTCTACACTTATGAACCCAACTCTGGGCACATTGTCCAATGGCACATTAGATTTCACAGTGCTTCTAGCTTCTGTGGATACAGGGTAAGGAACGTCTGGAAGTGGACAAATGGACTTCCAGAGCTTTTATTTTTAGGGTTTCTCTGTGTGGTCACTGTTAGACTTTACGTTCTGCAGTAGCTCATTTCTGCTAGCCCTTGGACACTGGCTTTGAGTGCACAATCTGAGTTGTGTTCACCGCTGTGTTTCAGTGGTATAACTATTTTCAGAGCACTCTCCACACTCCCAGATTGCTCTTCCAGGAAGCTCCCTCAAGACTGTCTATTCTCACTCTGAATTCTTATCCCAGGAATGATATACTATTTATGAATTTCAAAAGCCTATTTTTTCTTAATATCTCAAACAACGGGGGAGAAACTGAAAATATTTGGATGCTTCTATGCTTTAAATATTTGGAGATGGGTGGAGAATTGATTATTTAGCTGAATCTTGTCAAGATTTGAAGCCCTAGCTCTCTATACTGAATGCCAAAAAATGTAGACATTTTAAAAGACACGTGTGCATATATATGTATAAATTTATAAAACAATAATAGTTCCAGAAGTATAAAATTGGCTGTTGTCCTAGTTTTCCAGTTAAAAATAATAGTACTGGAGATATTATGTGGAATCTCATGGCATTAAAAGTGTTTTACCAGATCATTGCTAGATGCTTTTCTTATTTAGTAGTCTTTAAGCATTTCCAAAAGGTCATTATTCCCATCTCCAGGGAAGTGGCTTTGCAGACAGCTACAGTTATTGTACTTCTTTCCTGGCCTTCTTTAGGGAAGTTGAGGGAGTGAAGCAATGTAATGGGTATGTGTTTCCTGACCAAAAATCCATCCCAGTGTCTTCTGAGCATTTGGATGAGAAGCTGAATGAATTCATAAAAATAAAAAAACAAAAACTGATTACAGTAGCTGATGTCTTAGTACATGTGATCTTGCTCCCTAAATCATGTAAGGGAGAGATGCAGAATGAGGAGAGTCTTTCTTGTGCTAATAGGTCAACTCTGAGAAGTTTACAGGGCTAATCTCAGTTCACCATCTGATCCTGATTTTCAATGAAGTTCAGTATATTGCTGCCTGATAGAGCTCCGAGAGCAGATTAAAACAAAAACGAACCGGCTGTGCTTCTGGCAAGAGGAAATGTTCCTCAATTCTGGAGGAGTTTCCTTCACAGCTCTGAAGGAGGATATTCAATAGTGACATAACCTATTACTGAGAGCAGACTGTTTGTATGTCTCCCTGTTTGGTGGTCGTGCTTTCATTCACGGGGTAGAGTCAAACAGCAGCTTTCCCACAGCTTTTGAAAAGTACGTCTCGCAAATTAAACTTTTCATTAATATGTATAATATTTTCTGCTAATTATTAAAAGTTTGTGAGAGCAAATACTGAAAATACATGACACTCTAGTGACAAAGAAGATGGACACTCTGGCTTTCCAACTGGCTGCTGCATGAGCTTTCTTTTTCACCTTTTGAATGGAAAATTTTAATTGTAAGCAAATACTCAGTTTCAAAGCACAATAATTATTGTGCCAATCTTTTTCTTTCATCAACCTCTTCTTTTGTAGCTTTTTGGAAGCAATAGTCACATTACATCCTGAACTGCTTGAACCTGATTCAATATGATACGTGGTTCTGAAATAGTATTGTTTATTGACTGTGAGAAGAGACATTTGTTACTTCCTTTTTTTTNTGATACAAGCCAGGATGCCATTGGCCTTCTTGGCCACCCAGGCACACTGCTGGCTCATGTTCAGCCGAGCATCAACCAACACCCCCAGGTCCATTTCCTCTACAACACCAAGTTGGCAGGAAGTGTTGATCTGACTGGAGGTAGCAAGGCCCTACAGAGGGATCCAGACAGGTTGGATTACTAGGCTGAGGCCAATGGGATAAAGTTCAACAAGAAAAGCTCTGGGTCCTGTGCTTTGACCACAACAATGCTAGGCAGTGCTATAGGCTTGGGGCAGAGTGGCTGGAAGACTGTGTAGAAGAAACAGACTTGAGGGTACTGGTTGATAGTTGAACACAAGCCAGCAGTGTGCTGAGATGGTCAAGAAGGCCAATGGAATCCTAGCTGGTATCAGAAAATGTGTTTCCTGCAGGAGCAGGGAAGTTATCATCCCCTGCACTCAGCACTGGTAAGGCTGCACCTTGAATACTGTTGTTCAGTTTTGGGCCCCTCATTACAAGTAAAATGTTGAGGCCCTGGAGCATGTTCAGAGAAGGGCAATGAAGCTCTGAGGAGTCTGGAGCACAAGTCTTATGAGGAGCGGCTGAGGGAACTGGGATTGTTTAGTATGGAAAAGAGAAGGCAAAAGGGAGACCTTGTCCCTCTCTACAACTACCTGTAAGGAGGTTGTGGAGATGTGGGCCTCTTCTCCCAGATGTCTCACAGAAGTGACTTTGAAGCTGTTGAATCATTCTAAGAGAAATAGCCAAGGCTGATTTCTGCTTATTCCCGAAGAAAAAAAAGCGTTCACTGTGGAAGACATCTCTTTCTGTGTCCAATTTTAGAAGTCAAATATGGATGTCTTTAACATAAACCCAAGGAAGATGAATCACTGGTGTGAACAAACATTAGAAAATATCTTTGTTGGATAAGAATACTTGGAATAGAAAGCAATTCAATTTTATTGTAATTATTTTCATTCTTCAAAGAAAGAAATTGAATTTAGATTTTTTGCAGTATAATGTAGCAAAAATAAAAAAGTTAAAAAACTTTGAAAAGCATAGGAAGCTGAAAACTAGTGCAAGCATGCTATCCCTTTGCCAGTTATGTTATAAACAGCAAATATATATATACTACTTCTGAAGATCAGAGCAGAGCTGGATGATACCAGAATAGACCTGGTGTAGATTGCTTTTCATCAGTGTGAAACATGCTATGCATTAGAAATAGTAAAAGACTCAAAAATGAAANGCAGATTAAAACAAAAACGAACCGGCTGTGCTTCTGGCAAGAGGAAATGTTCCTCAATTCTGGAGGAGTTTCCTTCACAGCTCTGAAGGAGGATATTCAATAGTGACATAACCTATTACTGAGAGCAGACTGTTTGTATGTCTCCCTGTTTGGTGGTCGTGCTTTCATTCACGGGGTAGAGTCAAACAGCAGCTTTCCCACAGCTTTTGAAAAGTACGTCTCGCAAATTAAACTTTTCATTAATATGTATAATATTTTCTGCTAATTATTAAAAGTTTGTGAGAGCAAATACTGAAAATACATGACACTCTAGTGACAAAGAAGATGGACACTCTGGCTTTCCAACTGGCTGCTGCATGAGCTTTCTTTTTCACCTTTTGAATGGAAAATTTTAATTGTAAGCAAATACTCAGTTTCAAAGCACAATAATTATTGTGCCAATCTTTTTCTTTCATCAACCTCTTCTTTTGTAGCTTTTTGGAAGCAATAGTCACATTACATCCTGAACTGCTTGAACCTGATTCAATATGATACGTGGTTCTGAAATAGTATTGTTTATTGACTGTGAGAAGAGACATTTGTTACTTCCTTTTTTTTTTTTTTTTAAACTGTAATGTACAGGGGATCTTGCCAGTGTGTGCAAACCTCATGATGTAACCACTCTGAATCTTTTTTATATTTTTATCATCTAACTCCTAACAGCAAATAGAAGCGGTAATCAAGATTTAGATCAGTCTTTAACTCAGGAAGTTATGGAATTTGCAGACTTAGGGATGACAAAGAAACACAGATGACAGTCTTGTATAAAAGCAAAAAACATCAATAAGTAATTTTTTATTAAGAGAGTCCAGATGATCATCTCTGATAGTACCTGTTGGTCTGTGCAGGAGGAGCAGCAGCTGATAGCGCAATTCTGAGAATAGATATTATGTTACAGATACTACCAATCCATTGCACTGCAACCAGAGAGTGAGGGGTGGATTTTGGGGGTGACCTCAGATGAACGTTAAACAGTGAATGTTTAAAGTAAGCATTTAGAAATCTGATACCGTGTAAGCTGGAAACGTTATTAATTCTGTTATAACTCACATTTCTTCGTGAGACTTCTTCCCATGCAAATATTTTTCCCAGAAAGGTAATATGCATACATGTATTTACTTCTTCATGACTAGAAGAAAAAATTATTGTAGCATTTTTCATCTACTTCACTGTATTTCTGCAAAAGTACATATTTTGAGAGTCACCCAGTGCTACCGTCGCAGATGGAATAAGGTGTGCAGGTTAACTTGCTTACAAGCTGTTGGGTTACACAGTGCTTGTGTGGGGTGTTCTGAGCTCAATGCCATTCCAGCTTGTAATGGTTTGATGGCCTTTAAAAATGTCATGCATATTACACATGTGACAAGGAAATGCATGTATATTCTCCAAAGTCTACGTGCAACAGTCATATCCAAGGATTCTGGTATATATGCATCATTAGTTTCCAAACAGCTTGGAAAAATAGAGAAAAAAAATACATCTCATTGGTGTGATGTCTCTGTGGTCTAAAAGAACACATCAGATATCAATACTTAATTCATTCTGTAACAGAAACTGGGAGACCACATGGTACATGTCTGAGGTTCCGTGGCGAAGGCCTAAATGATAGTGTGAAAAGGATAGAATTTGGTCCACCAGAGGGTTATAAACAGATCTGAGGAGTGTGCAACGACTTCCTTTTCTCACCTGCTCTCCAATTATAAAAGCTGCAATTTTATGCATTGCTTTTCTGAGGTCTCTGGTATAATCCCCAGTATCTTGACTATTTGAAGAGACTAATGGGAGAAGCCATCTAAAACTTCTAGCCACCTGTTTAATATGTTAAAATGGACTTAGAACGCTCCTGGGATCTTAATTTAGTCTCCAATTAACCTTTTTTCCAGTCACTGTTAATAAATATTTGAATATAAGTTTACCAGGGAAGCTGTTTGGACTGAAAACTTTGAAATTGCTCCAAAGGAAATTTTTCAGAAAGCTAAATTCACGATGTTAAAACACAACCCTAGCCACTAGCACGGGCTACAGTAATGTGTCCAGTATAGGGCAGCTGCAAGTGTTGCCAGTTTTTCAATGTTAAATGCAATGCTCATACTTTCACTTTATCTCTAGGGATTTCAGAACGGTCCTGTTTCTGCAATGAAAGCAAGAGAGGCTATTATTTCTTTATGATGACTTCTGGAAAATACATTACTCTTACAAATATTCCATCCTATTGAGCTTTAGTATTCCACTTCCATGGCAAAGTTTATAAACATTCCTCCAACTTTTCCCAAGTATAAATCCAATCAGGGATGATTTTGATGTTAATATGTGAAGATTCGACTTTATTTAAATATTAGTGGTGGTTGCAACTTTTGTACTATTGAAGAGCCATGAAAAGGGTTTTTGTTAGTCTTTGAAGGTTCACTTTGTGTGAAGTCTGGAGTATCACAATGTGTATAAACCAAAAGCTGTAGAAAAAAAATGAATATAGTTAGTAGTAAAAAAAAAAAAGTGAGTTTCTGTTGAAATCTGACTAATAATTTCAAAAGCGTAATATTTGAAGCACTTTGAAAAAGTCTCCCAGATCTTTTTGGTGTTTGTTTTCTTTTCCTTGCCTTTAAAGATGAAGTACTGAATCTCATCAGTAAAAACTTCTATTTAGTTGAGAGACTTACTGCAAATCTTTAATTTTCCACCATCATTGCTCTACCAATTTTTTTTTTCTGTGAACTCTGTGTTTATATCCTGATCCATAGTAACTGGAGAGTCATCCAACACAGATGAAAGCAGAGAACAACCAAGGTGCTACAACTTGGTTTTGTAATGGTGGTGGGATTGTTCAGAATACCATGGATGCCAATGGAGCAGCAGAACACTTCATATTAGAGTGAGAAGTGCTCAGGTTTTAGACCAACCATAACAAGTTGAAGAGAACTTTCCTTAGAGGCAACTATGTAGAGCCCATGGAAGTCCTCTGAACTTCTATTAATTTCTGCCATCTTCCATGCGATACTGACCTACTTCAGCTTTCTTGTGACAGCTGCTTCAACTTAAACATAATTTTTTTAACTTATGGTGTTGTTTCACTTGCAAAGTTGTTGGAAAAGCAATTTATTAATACAGAATGGTAACCTTCTGGCATGACCCAAAAGTATGAGATTTGTTTATTTTTTAGAGAATCTCTTACATTAAGGCATGGTATGGAAGCTATAATCTATCATATCTAATCTAAAATCATTTTTTTATGCAACTGCCTAAGAAGGGTAAGGCCTGCTTTCTGAGGAAAGGCAGGTCACCTTGCCCAGGAACACACACATACATGTGCTTATATGTTTTCTGGTTTGGAATGTCTTCTGTGTGATGTGCACTGGTAGAGCTACCTATTTCTAGTGCTGTTTAATTTCTGCTGATTCAGCAATTGCTTTGCTGGCTTTGTCCTTGAAAATTACATTGCACTAGCCAGTGCAATTTAATTAGCTAGAAAATTAATTTGCACTATTGCTATTTTGAAGAAAAAAAAACCCACAAATATTCAGTTTCTCTAAGGTAAGTAAGTGTTCTCCTTCTTCACTAGGATGTATGAGATGACTCTGATATCTTTCTCTGGAAGTGATTCTTTTCTGTGCTTGTCTTTTATTAGGAAAGATTTTAAAACACTTTAGTCTTGTATAATCTCTTGGATTACAGTAATTTCTGGCCTTCCTGATACACACCTGGTTTCTTTCCAGGCAGTCCAAATACTACTGCCAAACTCATCTTCCTCTCCTGCACGTTATTCATATTTCCTCTTTTTTCAAATCTCTTCATTGGCTGCATGTTGCATTACTACACCAAAATATTTTTGTTACTTCGTGGTTCTGCACTTTTTCTATTTTCTATCTCCACCTAATCTTGACTCTTGTTACACAGCTCTGCTACTCAGCACATCATGTCTTTTTAATCTTCTGTGTTTGCCTTCCCCTCTTTACTTCTGCAAGTTGTTTTTCCACTTTTTTTCATTTTTCAGGTAACTAGTTGAAACTTACCTTTTATAAGTCTTTTCAATCATTCCATAGAGTACTGAGTATGTATATACAACTGAATTTTGGAAATGAGTGTGAGATTTATTGTATGTTATTTAGGCATTTTTCTGGCCACATGTACTGCAAGTTTAAAAAGGCAGAAAAAGTTTTTGCAGGCTAGCCTGACCTTCTGCATTAAATGAGGCATTTGGTTTCAGTTAATTGTTTTTGATATTAAATTGTTTAAGTATAAACTTCAGAAATGATCAAAGTATTACAGCTTTGGTTGTACTATACCAAATTCAAAGGAAAGATTACTCCATCTGTAGTAGATATTCCCTCTACCTGTACAGTCCTTATATACAGTGACTACTTTGGTTGTGATATTTGCTGAGCATTGCTAAATATCACTGCTGATAGCTTTCTTTGAAATGTAACTTTCCACAGATAAGTTCTTCACTTTTGGTCCTTGCTTTATAGGTTTACATTTGCCCAGATTTTATTAATTATATTTCTGTTTTTACCCAGGCTCCAAGAGAGGAACTTATTTCCTAATTTATGACAAACCCAATTTTTTGTCATGTTTAAACTTTAGTAATAATATATTTTTTCCCCAAGTTGTTGCAGTCAATAAAATATTTAATAACATTGTGTCCAAGCAGGAATTCATGTAGGCCACCTCAGAAGGATAAATGGTTCTTGCTTTCTTCTTCTTCCATCTCATATCTTTTCCCTTAGTTGCTTCCATACCAGTCTTCCTATGATATTTAAATCATACGTAATATAGAGCAGAGATTTAGTCCTGCAGTTATATTATCCGAGTGACCTTACAAATGTAAATAAAAGTGGAATGGGAAAGAAGGTTAAATGCTTTGGATATATAGTAGGAAGATATCCTAAAGCGTGTGTAGATGGTGTTCTTGGAAAAGAGTCAGAAACTAGAAGTTTATTGCTCTTTGGGTATTCAAGTGGCACAAAATTTAGACTACATACAGGTTATGGAGCATTGATCTGTTGGTTTCCAGACTAATTCCATCTCTTAGGACAGTGAGGTTGGCTTCAGACAATTGTAGATGTCAAGGTTATATCTTCTTATGTATAAAATCTCAGCCCAGGAGGATGATAGCAGAAACTACACAATATTTATGAAGAATTTATTCACATAGAATAAGTTCATATTTTTAATGGGCATAAAACACAAAAATGATCTTGATGTCCATTAGCAGAAGTACTATGCTTCTCTTTCTCCTTGAGTCAGAGTGGTACTGTGGAAAGTTGCCTGCAATAGTTCATTTTCTTCTCTCTTTATGGTCAGAAAACTTCTAAAGGTTCGGTGCTCTCAAGGACATAAAACTTGCTGGTTTGCTTAGGAAGCTTTGAATCCCATATTTCCTGGCTATAGTCTTTGAGACTAAATCTGGCCTGCATGCTGCAGAAGGTGGTAAACTAGGGATTTAGCCGATTTCCTGAGATTAGGACATTCAGAGCCTGCTCTGAACTTGATGACTTGAAGCTCATTACTCTTCTTCCTAAGCCCCTGAGAGGATAGTTTACTAAGCAGGCATCCTATAGACTGACTGTGGAAGGAAAGCGTGTCACAAGAGACTAGCCATATTTCTGTCCAAAATACAGAATCCATATAACCACACCTAGCATTTAAAGACACTGCTTTTGTTTCCTCTACCTGTGATGGTACCCTGGGTTGAAAGAATATATGTTCTACAGCACCCAAGGCTGTGGTGCACATCCAAAACATAAGATGCAATTCTGTTCTGTAATACTTTAGAGGGGATGTGACACTTCTTTTCAACACTTGTCTATCTTCTCCTACTGAAATGCCACTTAGATCTCAGCTCATGCATTTATACATCTAGTACTATTATTTCACATGACAGAGCACCTTTTTGTGAGTCTGCCTTATTTGCTTTGACTGAAGGGATTCTAAATTAAGTCTGAGCTTTTCTACCTCCCCGGTTTTTAAATAGATGCATGCTAAAACAATTTCTAGGTTAAATTATCGCTGCTATAATATATTGGCTACTAATGGCTGGTGGGACGTATTACAAAGTTCATTGGTTGCTGATGCAACCATTCCAACCACTATTCCCAGCTCTTTTTCCTATATGCTTGGAATAAATTTCTGTTACATGCTTCTCTGTCTACCAAAAAAATATGCTTGAGGAGAATGAGGATTGACTTAAGGAATATACCTTGCCATCCAGTTAGCGATGTGGAATATTTTTCACATAGGTAAATGATGATCAGTATAGCTATGAGCTATTTTGGAAAGAATGTTTCTCACTTGTCCAAAGTAGACTGCAAGTTTTCATGTTTTTTAACTGTGGAAACTTGAAATTAAAATTAGTAATTGTAAAACCTACCAAAGCATTCTAGTGCAGCTTACTTTTCCCAATCTCTAGGGACTTAGAGAAGAGACTTAAAGAACCAGTTCCTTTATCATCAAATACAATGACAATGTGTGGTTGCAAATGGCTTCTTAAATATCCTTCTTGAGGTTCCAAGGTCTTGTCTGATTCTGGCAGCTCGCTATTGAAGCTGGTCTTGTAATACGTGTAATAAAATTGAATAATTTCTACACAGTGGAATAATAGCTCTGTTGTGAAATTTCTGGTACGTTGTTTTATACGTAGTTGAGATTACAGAGGGAAGGCAGCATAGCATGCTGAATTCATTGCAGAACAGCTGTAGACCAACCATAAAAAAAATTAAGTCTGTTCATAAGGTCCAACCCTATGGCAAGTCAGGTACTTCCTACTTGAGGTATCTTTAAGATTCAGAAGTGCTCAGCACTGTAGTTAGTGTGGCACATAGAGAGACAGTGGGGTTGTAATTCAGAAAGGAGGAAATCTGAACAATGCTTTACCAATGCAATCTTTCTGGCTTTTGTGTATGAAGAAGAAAAACATTTCTCCCCCTTTAATTAGGAGTGTCAAATGAAATCTAGGCATAATGGAGTTACTGATTTTGTGTATAATAAAGGATTTTCTTCATAATTAGTACGTATCACCTAGATTTAGATCTAAAGAGGTTAGTATAAGTGGAAGTGCTTAGGGCTCTGAAAAAATTTGAATCAGATCCTATTTTCATTTTCACTAAATCTCAATATTCACATATAAATCATTTATCAGACTGCAAATACTTATATTGCCTACTTGGAGAAGAAACAGATCTTTATACTGTATCAAATAACTGAAGTCCTACACATTACAGAGTTAGTTAGACGTTGTCATCCATATTCTGGGACCACATCTGTGCCCAGTTTTGGGCTCTTCAGTACAAGGGAGTTGTGAACAAACTGGAGAGAGTCCAGCAAAAGGTCACCAAGGTGATGAGGGGACTGGAGCGCCTCTCTGTGAGAGGGACTTAGAGAGCTGGAATTGCTCAGCCTGGAGAAGACAGGGAGGACATCTTAGTGATATCTATAAATACCTGAAGGAAGGGTGTAAGAAGATAAAGCTGGGCTCTTTTCAGTGGTGCCCCATGGCAGGACAAGAAAAAACAGACTCCAACGTTGTGCTTGAAAGTAAGCGAATTTCGAATTTAAGAGAAGTTTTTTCACTCTGTGGGTAATGGAGCACTGCCACAGGTTGCCCATAGAGTCATGCAGTCTCCTCAATGTTTTCCTAGGCACCCTGCTCTAGGGGTCTTCCTGAGCAGCGGTTGGGCCATATGGATCCAGATGTCCCTTCCCACCTCAGTTTTTCTCTGATATTCTTATGTAACATCTGTAGTTCGTAAGTCAAACAGCATGCTGTGTAAATAATGCTTAGATACGAATAAATTCTACATTCTCTATTTCTCTGATCTTACCTCCAATATGATTCTTTTTCTCAAGAGTAATTTGTATTGCAGGTAAACAAGATACTTTAATGCTTTAAAAACACCATCAAGGATTTGGGGAGGGTGTGATCTGCTTCATAAATGATCAAACAGTACACAAATTGTGGAATGCATTTAATCTTTTGGAAATAATTTTAGAATTCCTACTACCAAGCTTTTTGACATTTCTGAAAGGCCATTACTTTTTGCATTTTAACAGTCAAGGTGAAAGCTGTCAGTGGTAAAAGCGAGATTTCCATCTGCTCATTATAGCTTAAGCAGCAGCTGAAAAGAACAGATGTGCTGCCCCAGGCTTTGTGCTAATTTTCCTATCCAATTGCATCTCTTATATTTGAGAACACATCTATAGACTCGTACAGATCTATTTAAATACAGAAGTAAGTGCAAGCATCTTGTTTTAACCTCCTAAAGGCACTTCTAGCTATCTTCGGGATCTGGTAGAAGATGTAATACCTTTTCCAAAAACTCACTGCATTTGCTTTAAATCACTCAAGTCTAATTCAGTAAGGCAGCAAGGCATGTATTTAAGTTAAAGTAAAGGAACAGTCTTGTTGATCTAAGCTGGAATTCTCATATGTTTAAGTACCTTAAAAAATTATCCTTTACTGAAGAAGTATTTTTAAATATAGTTAGACCCAGATGCATAAATACAGTGGGAAAAATATGAAACATACTGATGTAAAATTATCAGCCGAGGATCCCTTTTTATCTTTATTGCTTATAGTGCAAACCCTCACCCTTTTTTGGAAAATGGGGGGAATTAGTATCTGGGCAGCGAATATACAAAAGTTCATTCTCAAGAAAAGATAAAGCTTTTATAAATGAAAATAATTTTATGTGCTGTGTTACAAAACTCCTTAAAATACACACAGGCAATGCAAATTTAATTTGTTCAAATGAAATATTTTCTTTCTCAAGGGCAGCTTTCATTTTAAAACAGAAATTTGAGAAGCTGCTTGGAGAAATATCTCATGTCCAGGTTTAGGAATCCGGGCTTCTCGGAACATGGTTCCACTATTCACTGTAATTGTTAATATATACAGCATAGCATCTTTCATCATATGGATGGCTTCCCTGTGACATTCCCATGTTATTGCTGACTAGCGCTCAAGTGCTACTGTATGTACTTATTTTTTTGATAATTTTGGCAAAAATTTAGAGCATTGAAATCTTTTTGTTTGAAAAGTGTGTTAGCTTTGCTGGGGAGAACACAGCTCTCAGCACAACTGACGCTCTGTGATGCTTTTCTTGGCAAATTAAAATATCGTGACAGTCTGAACCAGTCAGTAGCAATCATAGGTTTTTAACAAATGCTTAAAAATTGCATCCATAATATGTCCAGGAAGCAAATGTTTGAAATCAGATGCAAATGGTTTAAGCTGGATAGGATGCCTTATCATATACAATGTGATGTATTTTATATGCTCTTTTTTTATATATATAATATATATAACCTTTCTGTTTTAGTGTAAAGCCACTTAATTCAGACTGCTCATTACATTTTGAAAGCCTGAAGAGCTTACTAAAGATCGCTTCAAGTTTTGAGAGGGCAAGGTGTGATTTGCACCTTCAGCTGCAGATAAGAACTCATACGGGATCGAGCTGCTCACTCTTTCCAGATGAGATGGATTTTTCTCTTGTTTCTGTGTTTTACTGATTTAGTCTGCCCGGACACTTGACTGCTCCATCAGCAGAGTATCCTTCCTTCCCTTTGTGGAGGTCACGCTGCCAAGTCTCTAAAAAAGAACCGCAGCGACTGAAAAGAAAAAAAAATAACCTCAGATCATCTGTCTCAAATCTGCACTCATCTCTTTTAAATGAATATAAAACTGAACATAATTTGACCTTGTTCATTGGTCAAAAAGCACAGTTAGAGCAGCAAGAACAGTAACACTGAGAAAAGAAGTAGAATAGTTAGGAGAAGCAGAATCACATTTCCCAGAGTTTTTACTTAGATGGGGTCGGGATCATAGAATCATAGAATGGCATTGAAAAGGACCACGATGATCATCTAGTTTCAACCCCCCTGCTATGTGCAGGGTCGCCAGCCACTAGACCAGGCTGCCCAGAGCCACATCCAGCCTGGCCTTGAATGCCTCCAGGGATGGGACATCCACAACCTCCTTGGGCAACCTGTTCCAGTGCATCACCACCCTCTGTGTGAAAAACTTCCTCCTAATATCTAACCTAAACCTCCTTTGTCTCAGTTTAAGACCATTCCCCCTTGTCCTATCACTATCCACCCTCGTAAACAGTCATCCCTTCTCCTCTTTATATGCTCCCTTCAAATATTGGAAGGCCACAATGAAGTCTCCCCGGAGCCTTCTCTTCTCCAAAGGATCAGGTGACAAGTGAACCAGTGCAAATTCATGAGGAAATGTCACTCTAATTCACTTACTGTTAACTTTGAGTACATATGTTGTTTTTTTTTTTTTGACGAAGAAAGTTGTCAACATTTATAATACAGTTCTGTTGTGGTTTTGTTGTTGTTGTTGTTGTTTTCCTCCTCTGATTTAACTTCAACATTAGCGAAGCCTTCATTCTTCTGCATTTGTGGAAATTTTTGTGTGGTATGTTTTCTCATGGCAATGACCTGGTCTATTAGTACTGATGTTTGTGTATGTCAAGAACTGAGTGTAAGAGTTTGGCTCGTGTCTGACTTGATGACATTTCAGAAGTATAAATTATTTGTTTAACAAGCGTAAAACTATCTGCGTCATTCAGACATCTTCTGGCCGAGGGGAGGAGGCAGGTTGGCAGAGTCCACAAATAGGAAATTAATTTGATCACACACAGTGCAAGATTGTATGGAAGTGGGAGGTATTTTCATGCTACAAAGTCTGCAAACTAGTTTGTTTTGCCTACTTGGTCTTACATACTCACAAGCATCAGTCATGTGTGTCCTTGTGGTCTGCCCAGGATTGCTCATGCACAGCACTGAAGGCAGAAGAGCCTTGACTGCAAAACCCATGGTGCATTTCCTGGGTTCCTTGTGGCTGAAGAAGACAAACTTCTTTTAATACAGGTCTTCCACACCTTTAGGATCCAACAGCTATACTAGCTTGGTTCTTTTTGCCAAAGGTCTTGGTTAGTTCGGTCTCCAAACATATTAGACAAATCTGCTGTCAGTCTGTGTGTTCTCATGTTGAAGTTTTTCAGACTGTGTTCTGGCTTCCTGCAGCATCAGTGTGTATGGAATGTGCTGTGATAGCATGCTGCTGTTGCCGCTGTTTTCATGTGGTCAGGGTCTTCCTTATAAGTTGAGCTCAGGTCTGCTGCTCTTGATGTAATGAGGACTTTTTTTTCTTTCCAATTTTCCTGCAGTCAGTACTGTCCTTTGTTATCAGTGCAAGCTGTGGTTTTTATATTTCCATTGCTGTTGCTTCTGGTGCTTTTAGGTATATTTCCAGTCATAGCTCATTCATACCAGTCCACATCTTTTACAAGACTCTACAAGCATGCAATGGAAAAGTCAAGGTTGTGATAGAGCCCAGTTCCTAAGAACATTGTGTGAAGAAATTTAGAACAAATATCTAAATGCAAAAAAACCAAACCAAACTAAAACAACAACAACAACAAAAACCCACTCAGAATTACAACAATGCCAATTTAGATGAGTTATTTAGTAGTCTTTACGTTTTACAGCCTTGAAACATATGATAGCTAATTCAATGAGATACTGAAGTGTGGAGGAAAACTACCTCAGGTTCTCTAGTGACCATCAGTATTAGTCTTTTAATTGAGCTATAAATGCACAAAAATTAAACGGGGTATCTTTAAAAATATTTTCAATTTAATATTTCAACTAAGTCTTCAATTTAAAGAGCAAGTAGTAGTCTCTACAAAGAGTGATGCAACCAAGATTATGAAAAATTAATTAAAAAATAGACCATTTTTTTCTTGTAGTAATTGTTTATGCTCCTGTACTGCAAAAGCTTTCAGATTATTTCTGTTTTTGCATGAGAAACCCCTTATGTAAGAGGTGCCTGAGCATGGACTGAAAATGTTTTTTTTGTCTCCTTATAAGAATCAGAGATACTCTCCACATAACAGACTTTCCTGTGGAAAGCCGAGATGCTGACAGTTCTTTAGAAAATGTTCTGTAGAAAATCTCTTCCTGTGAAGAATGCTATGTCTCTAACTTGCTGTTCCAATTCAGGACCAAGAGTGAAAATTATCTGTTATTTAAAGATATCTCTCCTGGGAAAGTATTTTCATTGCAGCACTGTCAGGAGCTGAGTACACCTTGAAGGGTTTTCTGTCCTGTGCAGCTGCAGCACATCAGATTTTTACGTGAGTGTTTCTTGTCTCCGTCACTTTTTTCCATGGAACAGACAGGTAGCAATTAGTGTGGAAATCTCCATCCCCCACTGCCAAATTTAGCTGAAGTTAACCAGAAGGTTCAAATTGTGTTAGGTACTAGGATGGATGCATGATGAAACAAAGTTAAAAGTTTGAGGAGAGAAGATATCCAGGTCAGAGGAGCTATTGGGAGGGACAGTGGGGAGACATCCTTTCCTGAAACTTTGGCACAACAGTGAGATC
The DNA here is from genome assembly GCA_016647715.1 of Pavo muticus. NCBI lineage: Eukaryota > Metazoa > Chordata > Aves > Galliformes > Phasianidae > Pavo > Pavo muticus. Next base: position 329,140 of record JACDJE010000243.1, on the reverse strand, counting down.
ATAGCAATGATTGTTGTGCTTTAAGTCTGCTTTGAGCAGTGAGATGTATGGAAACGAGCAAACTTAAAGCACTTGGAGTAGGAAGGAATAAGATTGTTTCCACAGTGTCTTGGTGCACTATAAATGGGCCTGGCTGGCAGAAGGCGCTGACTGACGCACAAGGAAAAGGAGAGAATGCCAATATTGCTACCATTTTGGTTCAGCCCCTTCTTGGGAATGGGTGTCAGCAGCCAATTCTGATGGCTTTTAAGTCTCTTTCAGTTCCAGACCCCATGAACAAAGAAAATACTCATATAGGATTCTGGAAACTCTAAAAGCCTGAAAAACGGCTACTTGCCCCTTTAGGAAGGTTTCCAAAACAATGGCTGGGAATAAGAAGAGATGATCTAAATATATTTCCAGAAAAATTTATTTGCTGCAGAAGTAAGCATGGATTTTACTGATCATATGGTTTGAATTCGAAATCATGCCCAAACTTTTAATGCTCCCATTAGATTCTTGAGGGTTTTCCCTATTTGGGGTTGCCAAAATGCTCGTATTATGTATTTGGTATGGTTAAGGAGCTGTGGACATTCTTCTCCAGACCGTTACATAAAGATATAATCCAGAGAATTATTTTGAGAGATTAACATTGTTGTCACAGACAACAAAAATTTATTTATAAATAGAGCAAAATAAACTAAGGCTGTTACCCAAAATATGTTGTAAATAATCAGTAGAGTTAGTTTTCTGACAACCACACATTGTTCTAGTGGCCTCTCTCTTTTTAATCCATTGTCCAGTATTTGTCTCCAATACTCAGTGACAAATCTGAAGTTACGTACTTACCATCACTCTTCTCAGCATTTTCAGTCCATAACAGAAAAAGGAAAGATGCCTTTGAATTTGTGTCCAGTTGGATTGTGATTCAGACTGCCTATGTGACTTCAAGAGACTAAGTTCCAAGTACACAGAATGATGTGGGTGATGAAACAGGATTTATGAGGAGAAAGTTGTCTGAATTATCACTTTTTAGGGATGATTTATAATTTTTTTTTAATCAGCTACCACAGTGACAGAGCCCAAACAGATGAAAGAGAGGAATTTGCAGCTACGAGATACTTGCCTGCTGGAATCCACAGTCCTAGCCAGATTACTGAAGCCAAGCTACTGCTACCAGAGAAATATTTTCCAGAGCAAGAAAATAGTTAAGAATTTTGTAGGACATTGCACTGAGGATCAGTGTATTTCTGATATTCATTTATTTTGTGTGTTGCTAGTCTAGGACTTAGATTCATATTTTCTTGAAGTTATGACAGTTGATGCTCAGTGGTTAAGTTCTTTCTTTAGTAATTTGTATCACCTTTCAATTCGAACATACATGTTAGTTATGTGCTTCCCCACTTTGCCAGTTATCCCCTATGTATACCTGTGTAAGGCATAGTGGTAGATGCAGAAATGTTGTTTCTATTTCGGGCAAGTGATAAAGTGTGATATGTTAGACTTACAGCACTGCAGGATCATCATATAGGATGTTTGTTTCCTTCTATGACTCCATTTTTACTGACACATTCAAATTAGAAAGATTCAAGGTTATATTTTGAATGGTATGTCTTAAAGTTTCAAATATGAAGATGAAATTCTCCTAAAGCATGTGATGATTGAGTTTAGCTTCTTAGATAAGCAATACACAGATTAACAACTTCATTTCATGCTATGGCGTTATGTAGTCCACAGCTTTTAGAATATAGAGAAATGTCTCTTAAAGCTTTTTCTATCTTGACAGGCTCTTGTTTGAAGAACTTTGCCTCCTAAGCTTCTTGCCCTTCCTGGAGCTGCTGGCACTCAACTGCAGACCTTTTCCCATTAACTTGCTCCACATAATAGTCAGCCACGACCATTTAATATATTTTTTTAATCTGATTATTTTGTTTTGTAGCAAATCTCACTTACTTCCTTCTGAACCTTCTTGAGTCATTGTGTGTCATCTGAGGAAACTCAGTGAAGTCAATCTGTGCTGTATCTGTGTAAAGAATTGATGAACAGATGTTACAAGTGTCATGCCTTGGGAAGTTATTGTCAACAGTTTGGACCTTAATATTAAGTCCCGGTTCTGTAACTAAATGGGGCGGATGAAACCATGGACCCATGCTCTGAGATAGGGAAAGGAGGAAAAGGTAAAAGGTAGGGAGATGGGCCTAAGAACAAAACAGTAGCAACGAGCCAAGGGAGAAAACTAATTTACTAAATATGATAGCAGAATGCAAGATAACACGATATAATACAACATAATTGGAATAGAGGCAAATAAATCAGGTAAAATGAGAGAGAGTGACCAAAACCTAAGGCCTTACTCTAATGCTGAAGGCGAGACGGCTAGGGAGCATACACCAGAGAGACGAGCAATAAAATAAGGGGCCATCTCATGACTCATGAGCGGTTTTATCTTTCCCTCTCAATGGAAAATGGAAACAAACTGCGAAGTCTTCTGGGAGATGTAGTTCTTCTCCTCAGTAAAAGGTACCCTGGTACTATTGACAATCCGTGGAACTGGTGCATTAACTCTTTAACTCCCAGTGCACTACATGATGTTATGATGTGGAATACCAATAACAAAAATCATAAAACCATGACAGTTATACACTTGGATTTCTTCTTACCATAACGTTTTAAAAATGATATGAATTACAGCACTGTAGTGGCCCACAGTTACTGTAATTTGAGTGATTAGAAAGACGGGGTCTGATGACCTAACTTGGGCAAGCAATAAAGTCGTTCAGTCCTTTCTCATCCAGCAGGCATTTGTCTACCATATCCACCTATGTAGAGGTGCATTTCCAAACTGAAAACTTGTGATGAAGTGATACGAGGTGCAAAAAAAGTAAACATTCTGTTTTCCAACTGTTGATTCAGTTTCTCTTTATAGTGGAGAAAAATCCCTAACTAAAACCATTCAAAAGCCAGTTAATTATTGCAAAGGGATTTTCTGAATTGCCAGAGGTTTACTCTTCTGTGTTGCTTCATCAGCATATCTCACCTGTTAGTGGTTTTAAATAGCAGGTGCTACTGGGAGCAGGAGTGCTCCAAGCATGGAAATGCTACCTTTTTCTTGGCTGTCGTGGGTGCCAGTGACTGAACTCTATTGGACTTTTTTTACTAGTCATAAGCATCACCAAGGCCTCGGGCTCTTACTCGGTGTCATATATATCACTTGCATTGAATAAAAATGAGATATATAATTTTCTTCTGCTGTAATGTCAAAATTTGAGAGGCCCAGGATTAGATTGTCATTTGTTGGGTCTTTTTCCTCCTATTTTAATTAATCAGGCAAAGTATCTTTCTCAGAAAATTAGTATGGGTAGTGTGCTCAGTACAGAGTGAATGTTTTCTATTGAACTCTAATTTAATGTAGATCACAGAGGGTTTTGATATGTGTCTAGAAAGGCAGCAGGTAAGAAAATAGAGAAAAATCAAAGGCAGATGAGAAAATTGAATATTATGCATGGTAAAGAATGGCATAATGTCATCAGAAAAGCACTTCAACTAAATTCTGGGGCTTGAGAGTGTTAATCTCATTAGTTTCAAATTATTATCCAACTGTTAGCTCCTAGATCCTTATGGAATCACAGCAATTCATGTCAGATACTGAATAGGGTTAGAGATTTAAGTTAATTTTTGAAAAGTAGCTGTAGTTTGTTCTCTTATTTGAACTCAGCAGTGGTTTACTATACTCAATTACTGACTAGCCAAGTTGTCTTTTAATGGTTGTCTGTCATTATGCTGCTGAAGAAGCCCAGGTTTTTCCATAAAAGATGGAGATATATTTATTTTCAGCAGGGATTACCATTCTTGCCATTGGAATCTCAGTAGTTCTGGTTAATTGTAATGTGGCTATAAACATGTGATTTCCATGGAAATTAGTTTAGTTACAGGAGTTTTTTGCGTTTTCTATACTGATGTCTTTACTAATCAGAGCTGACAAACATATGTAGTTTAAAGAAAACTCAATTACCATTAGAGCAGAGTATTTATAGTGAACTGCTCAGTACATGTATGTATGTATTGCTTTTCTGGATGAAGCAGGAACTGCTTGAGATCTTGTCTGCTTAGTCTCTAATGACAATAATTTCATAACAAAACCTTACTTCAGTACTCTTTAAAAGTTTTAATCAGTAAGTCTCTTACTCTGTGTGAATTAAAATTAGATTTACTGAAGTATAAAACAATTTTAAAGAACTTCTAATATTATTCCAGGGTAGGATAAAGGTTATGTGATGTTTCCAAACCTCTACAGGCAGTTTTAGTACTGACCCTACATTTTAAACTTTTCAAGTTGTCTTTTTTTCCCCCTTGTGTAAGTATTCCAGTTATGTTTTTTGTTTTGCTGTTGTTTTTTTTTTCTGTTGCTAATGTATGCTGCAAATGCATACTATATTTTCAAAATATGGTGTATTCATATAGCATATACAGATGATTTCAACATACTATAGAAATGTCAATTTGAATTATTTCAGTAGCTGGGAGGACAACAATGTGTTGAAATGGGTGATAGCTTTGCTTCTGAGTGCATTACTTAAGAAAGGTTTCAAATTTGTATCAGACAATCAGTTCTGACAACCCAGTCAAACAGTAGATGTAACATTTAGATAACATTTTTTTCTGTATACACACAAAGTTTTCACATATTTTAGCCAAGTGTAACTCTATTCAAACTCTCAGCTATTGGTTTCCTTCCTTAACGTGTTGTCATATGTTTACCATTTGTCTAGATTAACTACGTTACTACTAAAATCTTCCTTTATAACAGGAATGGGCTAGTGTGGCACTGTGACATTGAGCTGCTAATCTGTAAAATAACATTAAAATAAAATCCACATTCTGAATGTATTACTTCCTTACTGCCCTCCCTATGGGGCCAATCTTTTTACTCATTAGCTGATTGCTCTATGAAGACTGTTGCTGAGATGTCTGCAGAGAGAAGGCCTTTTCCCCAATCTATTATTTTTAACCTAGAACTGAGTAAAGAACATTAGCACTCTAATTATGCCTTCTAGATAATTTATATAAGTATATAGATACAGAATATTAAAGAAACGTATTAGCAGATGTTATCATATCATCATATTATACTTGTATTCAAAATCTGATTGCAAATACTAGTAGCTTTATAATACACAATTACATATCTTTCATAATATCATGCACTTTTTGTTTTGTCTTTCCAGTTACGGCATGAACTGTCTCATTCAATTTGAGGATTTTGCTAATGTTAATGCATTCCGCCTGCTGCATAAGTACCGTAACAAGTATTGCACTTTCAATGATGACATTCAAGGTAACAAACTCTTTTTCTTCTGTTCTGATGATTACATGTCAGATAAATAATTTTCCCAATGCTACTTGAGGATGTTAGCATGGGGTCACATTTAGCCTTGGGTTTCGTCAGCATGGCTTTCTGGTGAGCTGTCTTTGACCTTAACCTTTCCTCTCTCATTTATTTCTCTTCTCATGCTTTATTTAGATGTTCACTCTTCAGGGCTTTTTTAGTAGTTCAGTGTGTGCTTAGCTTTCTCATATAAATGATTTACTTCAGATCTTTGGGGAAATGTCAAGTTTCAAGCCTGGACTGCACTTCCCTCAGGTTTTTGGCTTTTTTTGTCTTTCCAGTTACAGCTACCATTTCTCTGTGCAACAGAGCTTTCTTGATAAATGTCAACACTTATTTTAGTTCTTAGACTGACAACTCAGCTAAGTATCCTTCTGATTTGTGTTGCAGTCTCAGGGCTGCATTCAATTTTAGAAGGAAATTATCCCCCTGACTCTGCTTTCCAATCTGAGTCATTCGTAGCAGCTTACAAAAGGAAAAGATCAAGGATGAGCATAAAGACCTCCAATGAGAAAAGTCGGCAGCAGAAGTCAGAACCTGTGTGACTGTGCTCTGCTGTGACTTCTGGGGTTTTGCCTGGGTCAGTAAGCAAGGGGGTTGCCTCAGTGCTCAGTCTGGTAGGCCTCCCAACGTTTTCCTCCCAAGAAAGTAGACAAATTCCTTTGTGAGTTGTCTAACTTGTCAGGAAAACAGCACTGGAAAATGACTTCTCCAGGGCCTTAAGTGCATGATTTCTTTGCCAAGAGACTGAAGATGGAAGTACTGGGGAGAGGCACCCAGGGAAGGAAAGAGCTGTGCACCCAGCTGCCTCTTGCCCCCTCATGATTTCAGGTGTTCTCAGCACCAGTGAGATCAAAACTGGAAGCTGAACTGTCTTAATTTCCAGAACCTCTCAGGGACACAAAGCCAAACATTAGGTGCTTGAGTTTTTGAAGTCATTTTTGTGTTGCTCATGGGACCTAGATCCCATTTCAGGGACTCATGAGCTCCTTAGTCATGCAACCACAGAGAGTCTTTAAATTTATTCAGTTCCTGCAATTTAATTTGTCTTTGTGGGTCTTTTAGTATTTCCCTAGGTGATATTTTGGACTTTGGGGTGACGTCCAGCCATAATGCTTATATATCTTCCAGAAGGTGAAGGAAGATGCAGTTAGCCTGCTTTAGCTCTCTGTCATGTGTCCTCATATTCTCCACAAAAAACCTTCAGTATCTTTTTTATAGATTGCTATCTTCCCCTGTAATGTGGAAGTGGAATAACAGCCCAAATACAGATCCAGGGGTCTCTTCTTCCTTTTCCCTCTTTCTCTTCCAAGTGTGTAACACCTTAGGATCTCTCATCTGACCACATTACTGAGGTAGATGGTGCTAACCTCTATAGCAATCCTCAGAGGTTTTCCATTTCTAAACAGTATGATTTTCCCAATCAAAACTTCAAAACTGGAACAGGTTGCCAGTGAGGCTGTGCATACCCCCTCCCTGGAAGCATTAATGGCCAGGCTGGATGGGGCTTTGAGCAACCCAGTCTAGAGGGAGGTGTCCCTGCCTATAGAAGGGGGTTGGAACTAGATGATCTTAAATGTCTCTTTCAATCCAAAGCATTCTATAATTCTCCAACACTAACTTGTTTTTGTTAGTAATTTTATATATGGGAGAAATATTAGTATTTTCATGTCAAGCTTTACAAAATTTTTAAATGCCTCATTTAAATTAGGTTCATAAATCTGACTGTCTCCAGTATATTTAAGAAAGAGAGATCGTAAGGATAGAGTGGATTTTTCTTTAAGACACAGGTTTTTTTTCTCTCCCAAACTTCTGCCTTGCACCAATGCTACAAAATGAATCAGGGCTTCTGACACAAAGCAAGCAGGTTATTAGGGTGGAACACGGTCTCCACTTGGTGAGCCTCCCTGGAAAGAGACAGTGTTGGGATCCACAGTTCAGAAGGGAAGGCTGAAAATCCCCTCAGAGAAACCATCCTGTTCTGTTTTGGGCCACAAGGTTGTTGAAGAAATCTGTTAATGCTGATTAAAGAAGATGCAGATCTGGAATAACAGTGTCTGAAATCTTGAGTCCTTTGCTTAGCACCTAAGCAGGTGGCATTCTGTGTATACAGTCAGGAGCAGCCTTGGTGCCTGCAGCTGTGTCCCTGCTGCTGTGGCAGCCCGGGTGCTTCTAGTCTGACTGCTGGGTGCCTCTGCGATGGTGGAGTCCCTCATAAAGTCCAGCTGTGGGCAAGGCAGGATGCCATAGCACTCCCTTCCCACTGCTGGTTTCGTTTTGCTGTTCCTGTTGAAAGACTTTTTGTTACTCAAACACAATCAGTGGCTCAAGGCAAGTTCCCATGTCTTAGGAGTTGAGCATCCATTTTATGTGGGTCTCTCAATGTTCATCACATGGTGATTGCTTTTAGTCACTGTTGATGTGGATGAATTTCTCGAGGTTGCCAATTATTTCAGCCAACTGTTGTGATTTTCTCCACCTTTGTACTTCAGAATTGCCTCAATGGGAAATGACAAACTTTTACAGTATAAGCCAATCTATGTAAGATGTTCCCATGTGCATATAATTTTTTAAGTTTTTATTTAGCATTCTAGCACTATTTTATTGTGCCATTATGGGCACAGAACCCGTCCTTCATGCCAACAAAAATAATTTCAGAACAGTGTAATTTCTCCATGTAAATAACTTCAGTATTCATCATGATCTTAGATGTCATTTGTTTTTAACAGCCGTATGCTGTTTAATTGAATGAAAACTTTATTAAAAACAACAAACCTAAAGTAAAAATGTAGAGCATATGGAGTTTAATATTATTATTTCATCTTGTGTGTTTTGATTTAAATTATATGACAAATTTTTAGCAGACCACTTCAATAATTGGGGAAATAAGTCCTGAAAGTTATGTTATGACCAATTCAACATTTAGTCAGTGCAATTCTCAGAAATCTGAATTCTCTGTCAAAAATACTCTCCTTTTCAAAGTATAATTCTTTTTAATGCTAACCTTGAAAATGTTGCGTACAGTATCTGGAAATTCCAGTCCTTGAAATCAAATGGAAAAAAAGTTTTGGTTTTTTTTGTGATGGGTGTGGGGAGTCAAATCCATTCTCTTACAAAGAATTTGGGAAATGCGAAATTGGGAGATATATAGTAATTGAAATGCTTATATTATATCTCAAATTCAGATATTAAGTGTAAACTGTACAAACTTCTTTCCTAACATGGGGTGAAATGTGCTTACAAGTGGAACAGATGTTAGAATCTTTTAAATTTAATAGCAATGATAATAGTAACAACCCTATGAAGACATATACCATAGGGCTATATGTAGTGTTTTTCTTCTGGTATATGCACGCTGTCACCTGTCCAGCTGGTAAATTCACACTGAAATCAATATGTTTTCAAATAAGTCCCCCAGAGTAGTTTTTGTATACCTTGCCAAGTGTATGTACAAGAATGCGCATATACAAGTATTCTCCTCTTCCATTTTTCCCTCATTATGGGTGAAAAAATCTTGCCTCCAGGCAGCCTGCTCCAGGTGGCTCTGTTTGGCAAGGGCTTGGCGCTCCATCAGTCCCTTCCAACCTCAGCCAACAGCAACTCTGTGCTTTATCCCTCCTCAAAGATATCATATTTGCTCTTTTAAAAAGGCTCCACTCCTCCTGCCCTGCATGTTCCCACCCTCCTTGCACTGCCTGTGCTGCAGTATGGAGCAGGAATAGGATTTCTATGGGATGTGAACTACCCGCAGCCTTTACCTCGCTACTAAATGAGATTGCACCTTTTAGATAGGGCGCTTACTCTCATGGTTTTTTTTTTCCCAGTAGGAGTAAAAGAGGACAATGCATTTTTTCCAGCACTCTGTCTCAGTTGAAAGAATGGCAATGTTAGCATATGATTTCTGTTGTGTCGCATTTTGAGAAATACAAGTTTTGGTTTTACCACTTCCTAATATTTTAGCCCAGAATGAATACTTAAGATTTTAGGATGTTCTGCAAAGCTTCCTCTCCTTTTGTTTGCTTTGTTTGCTAGCATTTAAAGACGCTGTTGAGAAAACAATATAAAGGAAATAATGATCTGATTACTTTTTTTTTAATTTAAATAATGTGTAAGTGCGTCAGTGCCATAAATCAATTGTTGCTTATTTAAATTAAACTGCATCCAATAAAAATTAAATTCCCCACCCTTTTGTTTTGGGGCCTTTCCCCTCTTTTTTTTCTTTTTTTCTTTTTTTTAATTGTTACATCTACTGAAAGAAGACTGCACTGTAAAGCATTTTTAATGTGCCAGCCCTGAAGTCTGTGGTCTCTAGGAATTCCTGTGACATATTCATGCTCGATCATACTGTTTACCAAGTACCAAGCAAGACTAGAGCATCTTGGATAGAATACAAAAACTTGTTAAAGAATAGTGCACTTCCAAATTTCACATCTAAATTTACATTCCCTTAGAAAAATACCTTTCATTATTTATCTTGCTCTGGGTATTGTGTAGAAAATTTGGGACAAAAGAATCCATTTTCAAAACAATACCACTGTCTATTTTAATCTGCACACAGCGGATTTAACCTATGCTCTGTGAGAGAGGGAAGGAAAGCCATTTCTCTCTTTCACATGTGATGAGAGCAGAAAAAGCAGTGAGATTCTGTTTCTGCACTGTAACATCCTCCAGAACCAGTTAGGCTCTGGCAGTTTGATGTGAATTGCATTTTGATCCTTTTCAAAAACCTGACTTGGTGTTCACGGTGAAATGGAAGATGGGAGCAGTTCCGGTCAGACAGATCTGCCTTTCACATAGCCAGCTGCCCTCCTTCCATGAGGAATGAATGAGGGAAGCTGCTGACGAGGAGTGATGACAGCTGCTGCCAGCAGCAAACAGTGATAGAGAACTCAGTGCTCTAATAAATAGGGTCATTATGCTTTCTAGAGTCAAATGGCTGAAAAAAACCAATACAGAGTACGTTGAAATTACCATTTTCAGGGCAGTTCTTCTGTAAAAATCATGATTCATAAGAAATGCAGAATATTTATATGTTGCTATGCTAAACTTTCTGAATCATCCTCGGAACGAAAATACATGTAGCAAAAGCTCACATAAAGCACAAAGTTTTATTGACTTTCAACATTGTATAGGGTCTCTTTCAACTCAAATGATTCTATGATTCATTTTTTGTATTTTGTCTCTTTTTCCTTAAAACACAAGATGGTATTGTAGCTGACTCTGTAAAAATAGTCCAACTGATCAGATATAATCACAGTTCATTTTTCCAGCTAAAAAACTTAGCAATACGTCAGCAAGGAAGATAAGCAGGATCCCAGCATTCCCATTCATGAGAAATTAACAGTAATTTATTTTGTCTCCATCAATAACAAGCAGCTTGGAGAGAAAATTTCCTGGCTCTCCAAGAGCTCCACTGCTGTCAGGGAGCTGCTGTGCCATGATTTCTGGCCATCTCCTGCCTGACAGAAGGGACTGCAGGAGCTGGGAACAGGGCCTTCTTTTTCACGAGGGCAGATCGATGGCTTTAGTAGTCAGCTATGTTATGTCAGCTTCCTCCTCCTCTCCTGCAAACACAGCTGTGTAACATAAAATAGAAGAAAGCACTTGGCATCCAAAGAGAGGATGGGGTTTTATTGAAGGTTATGAGGATTGTTTGGTAGAGTACCAAGGGAAACTGAGAAGGAGGTCTGACTTCTCTAGTTTGCCATTATTGGTCTTTGCCAACTTGGCGCTTTCCAGAGGAAGACTTAAATTCGTCTGGGAAAGAAACAAACTAACTCTTGGACACTGCTGGGTGGAAGTGTCTCAGCCTGACACTTGGTGTTCCTGAAGTTATGCCTCAGAGGAACTATTTTTTATTTTTATTTTTAAAAAATGCAGGAGAAGAGTAAATGATCTCAGCTCTGAGCAAGCAATAAAAATGACTAAAAATGACAAAACTGTATGGTCTAAACATTAAGTGGGCTAAGAACAAGATGTCCTGTATTCGTGATGATTGAAGGGAAACATCATAATCAAAAGCATACAACAAATAGTTTTTTTCTTTTCCTATAGACATGCTTTTTAACTGTTCAGATGGACCTCCTAGCTTTAAAATATTTGCCTGATTTTTACCAAGGGTTACATTTTTTTTGTTGTTTGAAGTATTTATTTATGAAAGCTAGATGTTCCTACATAAAAACCACTGATTCAAAGGAAGCTTTCAACACCAAATGATGTCTTTTAAGGACAGGTTTACCTACTCCCAGGTTTTCTACTACTGCTATTCTTTTAACTTCTTCGCTACCTGTGTTTGACACTTAGAGGTTTGTGTGCCTACAGTATGAAAACCTGTGCCTACAATATGAAAAACTTAACATAGAGGTTACAGCTTTAAACTTGTCTTTGCTTGTTGGAAAGTGAACTTGTGAATAGCAAAAGTACCTCATGCAGGGGAACTGTATGATGAGGAGAAACAGCCAATATGTGTAGTTGGCCAGCTGCTTTTGAAGGGCTCAAGTTCCTCTGAAGGAAAAATCAGTAGTAACGTGAGCCATACCCTCAGAAGAATTATTACAGATGCAGTGGGAGGGTTGGGTCCTCAAATAAGCTGATCTTATCCATTCAGGTCCCTTGGTTTCTCTGTAAATGTTTGCAATTTGCTTTTCTACTCTGACAACATCTACATGAGAAGTAAGAGTTTATTATTATCTAGTAGTATGGCCATTATAGCATTATCAGTTCTCAACAGCTCCAAAGAACTTTTATCTCCAGTAGGTTTGGTGTAGATACCTGTTTCAAGAGTGAGTCCATTCTTAATTTTCAGTATCTGGAACCATTCAGAATGCTTCCTTCTGGGCTATCCAGTTTTTTTCTTCCTGAAAAAGATTGTAACTAGAATATTTTGTAGTATTTTGATTGTACCAGTCATGATGTAGAATCAATCAATCGATCTATCGTATTTTATTTGGTGTTAGAATGAAGATATTCCCACCTACATCTTATTTTCATAAGGACAAAATACAGAAAACTGCAGTTCCACTGAGTATTTTCTTACTAGGCCAAGTATCTGTATCTTAGCTGAAGGAGACTGTGAAATTATATGAAATGTACGCCTAATGCCTTGTAGTTCTTTCTGGACTAATAAAAGACAACCATTTATTCCTTCAGGAACAGCATCTGTGGCGGTTGCAGGTCTTCTTGCAGCTCTGCGTATCACTAAGAACAGGTTATCAGATCACACAGTGTTGTTCCAGGGAGCTGGAGAGGTATGTGTTTTTAGACAGCAGGAGTTCTACTTTGAAAACGTTTCTTAATATTTATTTAAGTTATAATGCATCCGATTTGCATGAAGATAAAATAGGTAGAATTATCACCAAAACCTGCTTACTTCAAATGTAAACTTACAAAAAATGTTCTCTGATCATGCAGTCAGGCCTCATATTTTTCACCAGAAATTTTGAGATTTGTTCTCTTTTTAAAAGTGAGGTTTTAGCTCTTCAGCTGTAAATTACTGAACTGCTCTCAATATAAATCTAAAAAAAAAAAAACACCCAAAAAACTAGAAGGATGAGGAAAACAGCCAAAGAGATATAAATAAAATATATTTACTTGTATGTGTTATTTAGTAAGAAGCTGTGCCCTGTAAATTTTTTGTCATTAATTATAGTTTTCTAGTATTCTTCATGTGAGGATCATGAATTTCTGAAGATTTTTATGAACACTTATTTTTTGACACTAGTTGTTCCACATACGTTCCCAAGCTACTTACACACTAGTCAAGGTTGTACTTATCTATAGTGTGGCTGTTAACTGGTATATGAAGTAAGTCTATGGTACCACGAAAACTTGTGAAAAATATTATTCATGGTCACAAATCCCCTTTGTAGGTGCAATAGATTAACTCACCTTTGTGTAGTCCAGATATTTTAATGTGATTCAATAATTAGGTCTACTGAGATAGATCAGGTCTGTGGCTTTCAGAATGCCTGGTGTATGTCAGTGCCTTTTTCCATCAAGACTGTCAGTCTCTAATGTTCTTTCTCCTGACTTTGCTCCATGTTCAGCAGACAGATTAATTCACAGTCAAATGTTTTGGGGTCCTCTTATTAGTATTGTCAGTGTTTCTGTGCTGCAAAGAGGTTATGGTAGATATCCTCCCAGCCATGTGAGCTCATTCCTAACAAAAGTACGTATTTCTTAACTGTTAGGTAGAAAAAGGGAATCTCACTCAGTTGATTCTCAGTGAAACTGAAAAATAAAGAACAAGAATCAGAATCAACACCATTAATATATATGAGTTAGTAATCAAAAATACTGAGTGGTCTGTTAGCTTATTTTGTTGCCTGCTTTTCAGTCTACTCCTATATTTGATCTGTTGGCTGAAATATAAAGTCCATTAAGAATGATACGATTCAGCAAAATATTGATAAGTGGTTTTTTTTCTTGCCACTGCATTCACTGGGAGCACAGCCAAGTCTAGAGTTACAAAACACATGAACAGTAGGTAAAAGGAGATTACCTTTTTGATGGACATTTTAAAGGAAGATAAGGAACAAAAATTCTTTTAGGATTGCATTTTACTTTCTGGTAGAATGTGGTTTCCTTTGGTTTAAATTACAACAAAAAACAAACCTTTATGAACAAAAAAAAAAAAAAACACCCTACAAAGAATATTTAATATATTTTTATATGATTATATGGAATATGTGTTAGTTTTAACATTTAAATAAGAGTTTGTTTATTATGCTATCCACACTTCAATTGCCACCCTAAGATGTATCTGTACTTTTCAATATGGTTTCTAGTTACTGAGTATTAGTGACCATTCATTACTGTTTTATTGTTAAATAAAATGAGGTGACTTATTTAATACGATGGCTGGAGGAAACAAGTGAGTAGGGGATTTCTTTCACTTCTAGTTTCATATAGTCCTTTTATTTTTCCTACAGGCTGCACTGGGGATAGCAAACCTAATTGTTATGGCTATGGAAAAAGAAGGGATGTCTAAAGATGCAGCTGCCAAAAGGATATGGATGGTTGACTCAAAGGGATTGATAGTGAAGGTAATATGTTTTTCTTATTCTTTTAAATGTCATGATAGTTAATAGCAGTCTGTAGATAAAGGCAAAAACATATTTTTTATAACAGAAACTACAGCAGTTCTTTTCTCTTGACATAGCAAGCAATTTTTCTTTTCTAAAGTGTACTAAATAAATAACAGGCTCCCATTTTACTTCAAGGGAAGGTTGATTATGCCTTGAGATCCTGCACCATTACTGTTAGGGATGAGAAGAGAATTTCTCAGAATTCATTAAAAAAACGGTGTAAGGAAATAAGTGTTCAACTTGTGGGTTTAATATTTCCCATGTTAACACTACTGTGATTAGTTAGTGCAGTCTTGTATGAAGATGCTTATATAAGTGCTATTAGGAAAGCATTCAAAGGTTTGTTTTAAAAGAAAGAAAATATTTTCAAAGAGAATGTTTTCCTGGTGTTGCAAACATGTCACCCTTCCTTGAGAATGGAGATATATTGCTTTGAATAGCTTCTATGTGCAGCGATAGAGCTCTTATTGCAGATGTTGTGGTCTGCAGTGATATCAACACTGGTCAGGATTTGAAATTGCTGAGAGACTGCATCAGTCACCCTTACTTCATTCCTTCTGTGTGCCAAAATAAGGAAACATATGTATTCCATCTGCCAGAATAAAGAAACTGGGTATGTTTTAAAAGGTGGTTATGTATTTAATGGTTTGTGAGCTACTTAAAAGAAATGTATGAAAGGCTCATTGGCTCTGCTTTTTCACCTTACTTTTTGGTTAGCATTGTTTGTGGCCATCTTTGTTGGCACTGTACTCTTTCGTTGTGCTCTTTAGTTGTCTAATATTTAGGATATTTTGTAATTCACATGCATTTGCATAAGGAGCATGAATTCAGCACTGTGCATGTGAGTTGGTGTATTAAACAGTACCACAACACCTCTCGTTCGTCTTACTACAGGAAAAATAGTAGAATCGTAGATATTGAGATGGGAAAACACTGTAGAAGTCATCTTGGACATTCTTTGCTAGACAGCATAAAAATTGTCTGATTAGGTAAAAAAGAAAACTGTAACTTGCTACAGATGTTTTTTTAAAAACAAAAGTTTTTAATGCTTTTGGTCTTCATCTAATATGTGTAATGTGTTATGGGTCCAGACACAGATGAGTGAAGGGATGTGCATCTGCTGTAGCTGATGAAACTTAGAGGTTGCCTAAGACGACTAATGCGTTGCTCAATTTCCTCCACTGTAGTGACTGGGAATATAATTACAAAAATAATATAACTGATGGTATTATGGAAGTTAACTGTCATGGGTAGAAATATAAGAGCTTCATGGCCCCAAAGCAGTAAACCCGGTCTTGTAGCATGGCTATGCTGCTGAGGTTGTTAAGCAGCCTTTCTTCCCTCCTGCTTCTCTTACACCTCTCACTTCTGCCGCTAATTTGCTAGTCAGCTGAGAAGCCAGGTTGTTGCTCTTGGTACTCACAACTCATTCCTTTCACAGTTTCTAATTTTTTAGTGCTTCGGTGACCGTATACTTTCCTCAACGCTTTCGAGCTTCAGTGCTCTCAAGTAGGGCCAAAACCAATCACTCTCTTACACAGTTCGTAAGTTCCTTTCTTCTGCCTGTTCTTTCTGGTGGGGCTTTACTTGGGTTTTGTCCAAAGAGCAGTCCACTGAATTTCATGTCCTGACTGAAGTATATTTGTGAACTGCTCATGATAGCCAGACATAACAGTTGTCTGAGATAGATTAGGGCTGACCACTACTTGGCTTGCCAGGTAATTTGGGACCAGATGTTGATGCAAGCAGCGGAGCCAACAGTGCACATTTCAAGTCCATGCTCGTTGTCCTGGAAGACCTGTGGGCAATGGCCACCAAGCCTGGCAGAGCTGGAGGGTCTTGAGAAGGGGTGGCCACTTCCAGCTGTGGTATATTTTGCGGCAGAGCCAGTTGGAACTAGAAGTTAATGACACTACAGTGCCAAACCTGAGCCGAGTGTGAGGAAACTTGTCCTTGGTCAAGAGCTCTGCAAATCCTGCCTTGGGATGGAAGAAGTTCTGTAGCTAGATATCCTAAACAAAAATAAAAACAAACAAACAAACAAAAATCTTAGGCCTCTTGAAGCTGGTGATTTAACTGCCAGGAAGTCATATTTACAGTAAGTAAATAATTAAGTTCTTCCTGGTACCGTTTTTCTGGTCTGAGAAGGAATGCCACGCTTTACTTACGCTTAGGAAATTACTCTGGCTTTAGCTGATTGAGGAAAAGTGTTGCAAGAGTCAGGAGACTTTCCAAACTCTTAGAAAGAGATAAGAGAACAGGAACAGGTTTTTTTTTGAGAAAGCTGAACAGTAGGAAGGATTCTATTCCCAGAAACCTTTTCATTATTGCTAACACAAGATTTATCAAACCACAGAATAGCTCACCCATTAAACAACTTTTGCTTAACCTGAACTGACTCTTATTTCTTACTGCTATCAAAGGTATCAAGAAAACCCATACAGTGAGAGTCCCTTAAGATTTGTCTTATCGAAAACTACCTGATTAAAAATGATGTTCTGGAAACCGGGAGACCCTTTCAGTCCCAGAAATATTCTGATCTCTTGCCTTAGCAGTATGAAGAATAACAATCTCTAAAGACTCTGCAATTATGTTGTCCAAGTAAATTATTTTTTACATCTATCTTTTTTTTCTGTTCTGTCCTTTGATCACTGATTTTGCAATGCGTGGTTATAGATTTAATCATTGTTTCTCCTTTCATCTGCTTTGAATAGCATTTCAACAAGTATAAACCAAAGAAAAATAACCTTGGGACTTTTGTTGACCTGAGTATGAACATCTTCCATCTTTTCTCCCTCCACCAGCCCCAAAAGCTGCCACGAAGTCACTTATTAGGCTTTTGCAGCTGATTTTTCCTTTGTGGGTTTTTAATTGTTCAAGTACAGCTGTGTTTTCATTTTCTTGTGTTTTATGCTTTTCTTTTTCCTTTGGGAGCAATTTTTCTTCATTAAACTGAGTTTGATGACCAGCTTTTCTGCTACGTTGTGGTGAAAGAGCTGGTGGTGAAGGTTACGTTTATTATACTGTCTACGGTTTTACTCTCTGATTCATTCTGAATACCTTTCAACGCTCATATTCCAGAGGGCATGTTTTGTTTATGCTATTTATGTATTTATTAACCTGCTTATGTTGTTGCTTTTGCACTCTTGTGTACTTGGAGATTGTGTCAAGTAGTTGGGACTCATCTTTAACCGTGAATTTTGTCACAGGGACTGACTGATGAATGTATACTGAACTGTAATAACATCAATATGTATTGTCTCCCACATTCCTTTTCTTTCCTATTTGCTATCCTTGTTTTTCTTCTGTTAATGACACTACGCATAAGTGTGGTATGCTCTGAATGCATTTTATCTTCTTTAAAGCTGCCATAATGTTATGCTTAGCTACATTAGTGACCAAATCTTCTCTCATATACTTCAAAGACAGTACGTTCATTCGTGTCAAGTAGCTGAGAAGAGGCACAAAATTAAGAGGAGTTTTATGATGTTCATTTGAGGGGGTTGATCCCAACAAAAAAAAAAAGATGATTCTCACCACTGTGTGTATTTTAGTTACGTCCTGCAAAACCTTCCTGCAGGGTAGTTCTTGAGCTGCCTGGAGTGATTGTGCAAATAATAAGGAAGTTTTAATATTTAAAGGGAGTGTACCTATGCTGCAAAATATAATTTAATTCTTTTGTGTAGTTTACCTGTAATTTGCAAGATTGTTTGTATGTCATGTAATTTCCAGTGCAAAAATGAAATTCCGTAACATGGGGATAAATATCATCCTTCATTTTGAAGAGTATATCAACACGGAGTATATTGGTCTTGGCAGTTTTTTACTCCGTATTTTCTACTTCAGCACATGAATGCTTTTGTCTAATTGAGTACTTTGTATTTGAAATGTCCATCAGATATGTGATGTCATCCCCTATAAGACTTCTGAGCTATTTGGATGAAGTCCACACTGAATGGCAAGCTCAGTACCTCAAAATACTGAACTCTGTAAGAGGAGGGCAGCAACAGACACCAAAATGTTACTGTTTTCTGTGGTCTTAATTATTTAGATTGGAGATACCGAAGTAATCCTGTGGATAATTCTCTAAAACATTTTCAGAGGAGCATAAACTTTCATAATTCCCCTTTTCCTACTCACTTTTGAATATCTTTGGCAATCTTATTTGAAATGTTACTCATAACCAGTTAATTGACAGTGGGAACAATCGTCTTTAAAATTCATGGCTTAGTCAAGATTTGATACATACATAGTTCAATCTTAGAACTTAGAGAATGGCTTAGAGAATGGTGGAAAAGGAAGGAGGACATTTGAGACTGACAGAATTACAGTGCCATCTAGGTGTGGTTGCTCTCCTTACAAACTGAGCAACACGTAATACGTGAATGGTCATTTAGTGCTCAGAATCCAACTCTGACTGTCTGATTTTTACTGATTTTTTTTTAGTATGCTTCTAATCAATTTTATAAATAATCGCTTAAAAAAAAACCTTTGAATTTCATTCTAGGTTTTAAAACCATTTGATATTGGGTTTAATATTTTACATGTTGTTTAATGTTATATCTGCTTCTTCTGTGAACTTTTTAGTAATCTCTACCTTCCTTTTTATCAACAGTCAATTGTTCTGTCTCTCTACTTCTGTCCTTTATCAGATCATTTATGTCTGACTACAACTGCCCCTGACTTTTTGAACCAAAAGACTCTTACATCTTAGCAAAGATGCAATGCCTGGGGTATCTCCAAGCATCATAGTCACTTAAAGCAGTTTCTGCCTTATTTTACTCACATCCTGCCTCAGTGAAGTACTCTGTGTTTGCTTTTTCTGTTATTCTCATGACTGGGGAAATAATCTGTGCAGTTTCATCTTGAATTTATCTTGTTTTATATGAAGTATAAATTTTGCAGAAGGAAAATGCATTAATTTGTCTTTGAGTGCTTATGAATCATTATACTTGTGACTCATACTTGAAAAGTAATCTATGAAAACAGTTGAAGAGAAGGCAAGAGGCTGATTGGTGGGGGTGTATTCAATTAATACCCACATTATTTTCTTAAAAAGTGACACCACCAAATATTTGGATGTTAAATTTGTTGCCATGCAGCTATTCCCTCTTTGACACCGTATGCATTGGATGTTCAGATGACATGATGACCTAATCTGGATGGTTTATGATTTCTTATGCTCTGATATTGCAGTGAAGGATTGTTTTGCTCCATTTTATTTCTGTTGTTTGGTAGGCTCCCAACTTGCTCTACTTCTCAGATCTTCTTGAAATAATTGTCTTAGTAAGCTTTGTCCTGCCTGTTATTCTTGTATGCTTATCTATGGAAAGTGTATTTTGTATGCCTGGAAGGACTTACATCTTCTGACAGTGTGTTTTTAAGTTGACACCAGAATTATAGTTCTTACCTAAATCTTATGTTTTACTGCCAACAATTATGACATTATCTGGTCAAAATGTGGTGGATTGCTCTTATACTTTTTTTGTTTGATTGGTTGTTGCTTTTGTTTTCTCTATCAAAAGAATTGGTATCAAATTATGGTAATTGTGTGTTCAGGTTTTTGTTTCTAAATGAGGTAACATAGGAGTGCCTGTCGCCTACAAGTCCTTGATCTTCAGTGATATGCTTGTATCTACACTTTTTTTTTTTTTTTAATTTGCTAAGTTTGGTAATTGATATTAACCTTAATTTCTGTCTACATAGGGCATTCCATAGTTGCTGCCTACAGCCATGGAGTTGAAGTCATGTAAAGATTATCTCCCAAAAGAGGGATGTTTCACCCTTTCTCCCATGACTCTTAACTGCATTTCCCCCCCTTATCCTTGATGCTTTAATTATTGTTTTGCTTAGAACTCTGTAATAAAGAATTCATTTAAGAAAGAAAAAAAAAAACAAACACTTTTTTTCCAGTTGGAAATGCTGTGCTTTTCCACTTCCTTTTTTTTTTGTCTGCAGTTCTCATGTTCTTTTGTGGTTCTGATGTATTCAGCATTCAGGAACCATAGATGAATTTATTAATTTATCTGAGTACTGATCTCTGTTCTCTTGTTTAAATAAGCTGCAGTTGACACAGCCAAATGGAGGCAAGTATTTATATAAATAGATTTGTGCCTCCCTGGTTGAGAGATGGGACCAGTGCCAGCGCAGCATCTAATGTGGGACAGAGCAGTCATCAGGGTGCTCTGGCTTGCTCTCATCTGCCTCTGAGATGACGGAAATAGTGAGTCTTGGAGAGCTTCCAGCCATGCCACTTGCCTGCCTTACATAAAGCTGCTCTGCTCTTCAGTGTTGGCATGCAGGGCAACCCCTGGGATCAGCTCAAACAGGCCATGCCACTAGATTTCTAATTGATAACGTTCATGAGATTTGCCTCTTCATTTTTTCAATGTCCCATATATATTTCTGCTGTGTGGCCTGGGCTTCTGTTTTCACAGCTGTTTTCTATGAGTTTTCTCAGGGTTTTTGATGGGTCAGTTTTGTTTATTATCTCACCCTCCATGTGATTCCATGGTATGAAGATATGGGCAATTTTCTCTGGAAACTGTGATGTATGTTTGCATGAAGCCTGATCCCGGGATATCCTTTCCTTGTTGTGATGTTTATCAACCATTGTAACTAACATCTAAAATTAAAAAACAAAAACAAAAGTAGAACAACAACAATAACAACAAGAAATCCCCTAAAACTGAAAACTGCTTCCAGTCAAATCCAAAATGCAAGCAGTTTTTCATAAAACTATTAACTATTGAGTTATGCTACTTCACTGTGCTCCTTGGATTCAAAATCCCGGTGTACAAATCATCGTGTTTTACTATTTTTAATGATAATATGTAATATCAACAACTCTTTCTTATCCATTAGAAAGTATAGATGTTTTAGGTTTGCCAAGATCTTTCATTCATAATGTCACCATCAGAGAATGCTGCTATTGTTTCTTTATCTCTATACTTTGCTGAATTAACACAGTCCACACTGTAATTCATTTGCTATTAAGGAATTTAGCTCATATTACTTTCCATCTGAGATACTATAGTGGTTTCTAATATAGCAAGCTGTCTGTTTTAAGGTGCCTTTGTGCTCTTTTGTTCAAATCCAAAATATCCCATTGGTTTCTTGGTACTAAATGATACTGTGATAGAATCAATATTTTTCTCCTCTGAAGTAATTTCTGATATTTTCATTGTTTCTTTGGACTGAAGTTTCATTAATCTTCTGAGAATAATTCTCTTCACCTTCAGCAGTCTGGAGAAAGTGCATTGTCCTCTTTACTCAGGCAGGCTGAGAATGCATTAAAGATACTGTGGTTGTCTTCCTAGTATTTCAGTATTTAGTTTGGGGCTTTTTATTCAAGCAAATTTTGTATGATGCACGAGGAAAATTACCTATTCTTTAAAAGTTAATGAAATACTATGAGAATATGTGCCATTCAGAAAGACTTGCATAATGAAAAGTTGTCTTTCCTTTTCTTCTATGTATTTATTTTTATTTAACTTCCTGTGATGCTGAATACATTTAAGAAACTAAAGCAAGGAGAATATATGACCTTGTTTCTAACTTTACCCTCTTCCTTCTGTAGAAAGAGTCTGTGTCTTCCCATTTGAATAACTGCACAGCTATCACAAAGGGTCTGTTGGTTTGGCTGTGGATTTCAGTGTGAAAGACTTTCTGCTTGTATTTGGGGAGTGTTATCTGATGGAGGAAAGGTGCTTGATATAAATCATAGGAAACAAGATAATTTAAGATTATTACTGTCTGTTGCAGATGAGTCTTCAAAGCTCTGTTTGAACAGTGGTGCAAGAACATCCTTTAGTAGGAATCCCTGCTAAAATTCCTCCCCTGTTTGGCATTCCTTAAGTCCTGCAGTAAAACAACGAGAACGTATTCAGACTTGGTGTGCTGAAAGGGATGCATACTTAGATCACTGATTTTCTGAGCACTTTTCATTGAGTGAGTGAATTTTTAATGCTAAATGAGTAAGACAGTGGACTCAGAAAGCAAATACATATGTTTCCAAAGAAGTTGTATCTACTTAAAAGTATCGGGGCTTCATACAGAGGCCCAGAGCTCATTGGAACTCTTTCTTAGTGTTAGAATATTTTGCCTATTGGAAGAAGTACCAGTGAGCTGCATGCCATGTTAATGTTAGGATTATGCCAGGAGGCAGGCTTGTGGCTTCTGGAAGCCCTTTGATTGCCATGCTTGACAGGTCTGTTTGCGTTGCATCTCTCTTGAGTCAGAAGTGAAAGAGTACAGAAAATGGCAGGAAGCCAGAATGGGCATCTCTGAGTTTTGGTTCCATTCTTTTCCATCTACCTTCTAACAAAATCTCAGGGAATTCCCCTTTTTTTTTTTCTGAAGGTTTTTTGGGGGGTACATCTGTGGGCCTCTATTAAATGGACTTGCATCTCCCTAGTCTAAGGTCAAGCAGACAAAAATTAATTGTTTCTTCCTTCCTGCACGTTTCTTCCTTCGTGCAAACCTTCCCTGTTGGCAGGGCACTAAAGGATGCTTGCAGTGCTTTTCCCAAACTCCATATTTTTGCTGAACTTAGAATTTATATTCCCCAGATTGGTGAATTCTTATCTAAAACACTGTTCTCTAAATCAACAGAGTTTTGTAACCAAATTTCAGAGGAAGTTTTTAGGGAGGCATTGTGTATCTCCTTTAGGATCACTGAATTAACAACTAAAAATATTTATTCAAATCTATTATAATATATACATACATATA
>JACDJE010000243.1:232751-305909 GCA_016647715.1 Pavo muticus | reverse complement strand
ATATATATATATATATATATATATATATAACTCTAACCCTAGATTTCTCTTACAGACATTTTCCAGGCAAAAATCTCTATGTACATTGCTGTTGTTATTTTTGCTAAGCCACAGAATTGAGTATTTCATTCTCAGTTAATATACTAGAAAAATATTTACTTGGAGATGTGATTCATTCTGACTAATGGGATCAAAGTAACTGAGGTCAAAGCCAAATAAAAAAGTTTAACTTTTCATTTTTCTTTATTTTTTTTAGAATGGTAGAAATTAAATGCGTGAAATTGAGATAGGGTAGATGTGATACCCAACGGCTTGTGAAAGGATGCAGTGGATCACATCCAGCTTACTGTTTGAGAACCCCCTTATAGCTAAGTTAATGAGATGATCATGAGTGTCAGTAGGAAATGGGGTCTGGAATCCTTGGTGTTATGTCAACACCAAGGACAGTTCTTCCAGTTCTTGGTTTTAAAATGCTGGATTTCCTCCTCAATAGCCAACGAAACATAAGACTATACAAAGAAAAGAGTGCCGATGTATTTCTCCATAAGTAAGTCAGCCTCTGGCCTCTTAGCTGTTACTGATGGTGGAAAAACAGGGCGTTTAATTTCCCCATCAATCTGCATGCTCCCGTGATCAGAGCTGCAGACCTGTAAGGCCCTGAGGGCCTGGGGCAGGCTGATGAGTGGGCCAGCCCATGTCATAGCTCTTAGAGGAGATTTATATTATATTGGGCGGCCTCTGGGGGACTGAATTCAAAGACCAGATTGAAAATTGGCTTCCCCAATAGCTTCCTGATAAGCCATCAAGAAACAGGTTGAAGGAGCAGAAGGGGATGAGAGTTTTCCACAGCACCCATTCTCAGCTCCCACAAAAAAAACCTTCTCTGATGTCAGGCTCTTTGGAGCACCTCAATTTCAAGCAACCTGCCCATCCCAATGCTGCAATAGCGTTCTAAATTATTCCTAGCAACAAGCTTTTGGCCAGGAGGTTATACATACGGTTGTTCTTTAATAGATTAAGAAAGTCATACTTTCCCCTGCAAATATGAAGGGAGATTACTGCTTTGAAATGGACACATCTAAGATGTCTGTGCATAGACTGTGGTGACATCTGCTGGAGTACTGGAAAATGGCAGATTCAAAATTTGTATTGATGGGGAAGTGTCTGAAGCACGAATATGCCAAAAATTGTCTATACTGCGGCAGTCTCTCAAGGCTGAGAAGTTTACATTTTACCCACAAAGGAAACTACATGCATGTATGGCAGGATTTCTCTGGTACTATTTCCAAGAGAACCCTTAAGACCTGTATATACACGCACACAGATATAAGCCTCTTAATTAGAAAACTGTGTTTTGGTTACTACAAAAAAGGACCTGAGGAGTATAAATCTCTGGAAATTCGTTGTCATCAGGGATGAGTCAAGAAGAGCTGGCATCCTGAGGCAGAACAGCTGACCGCATAACAGACGTACCCCGCTTCCTGTGGTACCATCTGGAAACTTTTCTTACAGTTGAACATAAAAATTTGCCTTCCATTTGGTGTACCAGTTCCTGTGGTTGCTGTTTGAGGAGCAGCAGAGGAACTCCAGCATTGCCACACTGCACTGTCTAATGTGTGCTAACAAATTGTTCATTCTTGTTAAAATTAAGCAAAAAATGTCATTTAAAAAATGACTTGAACCCAATAGTATGTGCAGTACTAAGCTGAGTTAAAACAGTCAGCTTCATAGACTTCAGTGGAATCACAGAATGAATTCTGTTCCAATACTTCAGCACGGTTTCTGTGATCTTTCTGGGATTAAGGAAACTTTTTGTATTATTGGTAGGATAAGGCGTGGCTATGGAGGCAAGGACATGCATCTGTTCCAGCTATTCGGTCAAAATTATGTTTCATATCCTATTTTCCTCCTGCACTTCCCTACATATCTGTATCCTCTTCTACCTGCTTAAAGGGTAAGGTGTTTGAGTTTCTGGCATTGCCTCTGAGATTTGAGTTTGAAAGTGCCCACACGGCAGTGGGACTGGAGGAGGCATACATGCTTTAAACAGTTTCAGCTGTTCTGCTGTGCGTGTGTAGATAAAGGTCCATGCATTTAGGCAATTAATGTAATGTTTACAAATGTGGTACCCTTCATGCCCCACTTCCATGTCACTTACACTGAGCTCTGAGCCTGTCAATGTGCTGTCCTGTATAGCCCTTTTTCCTGCATCTGTCATGGAAACCCTGTTGGGCATCAAAGGGAATTGCCGGTGTAGATCACGTTGAAGCTTGGTTCACAGCTAAGTCAATTTTGTTAATTAAAAAACAGGCACTGAGCAGATGGTTAGAATATTTTTTATTCTTAAGAATGAATGACTTAAATACAAAGAAGCATGAAGTAAAATAGTCTCCCTTATACTTTCCCCTGTATAGTCTCTCTATTTTTAGGCAAGATCAAACCTGAAAAAAGCTTCCTGTCCTGGCACTTCTGTGTTGTTTGTTGTATAACAAAGAGTTTGAGCAAATATTAACAGGTATGACAACTTTAAAAATGCTTCAAAGAAGAAATTTGTAATGTGTTTGTTTAATTGTTAATACAGTTGGTTTCTAGAGCTTTTATGAAAGTAAAGTAAAATTATTGAATTTCATTCCTCTGCTTCTTAGAGAAATAGAACTGTCATGAGCTATCTTAAGTGTGTTAGCTGTAAACAATGTAACTTATTTTAATATGGTATTTGTTGACAGATGCAAAAGCAGAAGTGAAAATAGGACGTGTTGAACCAGACACCTCGTAAACTGATTATCCCAGGATATTAGGTTCCAGAAAGTTTATAATAAATATCTTTTTCTTTTTCCCTTGCTCAGGGGCGTGCCTCATTAACAGAAGAGAAAAGTCGTTTTGCACATGAACATGCTGAAATGAGAAATCTAGAAGATATTGTTAAAGATATAAAACCATCTGTGCTAATAGGTAATTTCTTTTACTTTAAAGCAATGACCTTATTCCTTGTTTGAAAAAAAAAACCAACAGAGATGTGGCTTTGTCTGAAGACAAGATCAAGTTCCTCTGAACAGAGTTTACCTTTGTGGTTTTTTAACAAACACCAGGAATATAATAGGCTCTATTAAGCAACTGAACAAATATCAGCTATCCGAGTATGTAACGCTGCTCTCACTCCAAACCATTAGTTTTACAGGAAAAATAATCCAAGTTGTTTTAAACATCTAATAGAGAAGCTTATCACCTTCCTAAATTACTTCTGATCTGATGAGGACAATGTAATACAAATGACCTCAAACTTAGACTGAGAAAACAGAGTTAAACAAATGCAAAGCTGTGTAATTATGAGCCAGTTGCATCTGAATATTCTTTATTCTTTTCCTTCACATTTAGGTCTTTAGCCATCAGTCCTTTGTGAAGACCAAAACACAGGTTTTACAAAGGCTTTTGCTTTTGTAAAAGTTGTGGGGTTTTAGTTTGGTTGTTGTATTTCAGTGACAGTTTCAGGAACAAACAGCAAGTACTCTTGAATTGTTACTTAATATGTAAAACTTGAACAATTATCTGCCTAGTAAAATCATTTATGAGATGCCAGAAAATCTGAAATGCCACGGTGAAAATTATGCTATGTCTAGAACACGTGGCCCTTATGCAGTAAAATCTGCTTATTGATGAGGATCGTAAATGAGGTAAAGAAATTTGGCTTGGGTTTGCGTGTTCTCCTTGTGCCAGCACCAAACTGACCTGGCAGTGTTGGGATGCACCTTTAGGCATGAGTGGTGAGAAGTTACAGTGCTGAACCAGGAGAGACCCAAGCTGCAGACTTCCATTTCCTGGCCTGCATTTGGATCCTTTCCTACTCCCCCACCTGAGTATTTTTTCCTGCCGTGGAAACTCAGAATGCTGTGTGGAAAGCAGAGCCAGGTGTCAGGGCTCTGAGCAAGGAAGAGGCCACCTTCTCAACAGCCTATGTGAGAGGTTTTCCTGAGAATATGGATAAATAAAAGTTCACTCCAAGGACTGTTTATCTGTTTCCCACAGAAAGCATGGCAATCAGAAACCTGACCCTTGGATTCCCAGCTTTTGTAGGTTAGGCAGAAATACATCCCAAAAACATGATTTCCTTCTCCCCTCCTCGTTTTTGGTTAGTGAAGCATCTGAGATCCGAGATACTATACAGCAGCTACACGTCTACACTGCAGCAGAATCCAACTTAAATTAGATGCTTTCATACCACAAGACTGGCACCTAGTCCTTCTGGAAAGCATTTATAAGTGTGGACAGGACTGGGGAAAGAAAATCATTACTTTTAATGTCTGGTAGGATGGAAAGTGTTGTATTTTAAAAGATTGTTGCTGTCAGGGAAGCCTTAGACTTGTAACTGGAATTATCCGACAGTTGAGGCTGGAGATGACAGCATGACCAGCTGTAAGAAACAGAGGCTGTCATTTATCCTCTTCTTGTCACACAAAAAAATTGAACACTGATACACTTTGAGTAGTCATGAGATTTAACAGACAGAGGCAGACCTATCTACTCAGTAAAGTGAGAAGTTCACCAAAATGCTCAGAGATGTATAGACCCTCTCTTATGTTGGAGATGATAACACTTAAGTTTCACTATTGCAAAATCTTGTATACAAAGCTTTCTTTTTTTACCCATGTGTGTTAAGAAAAGGGTTGAGCTACATTTTAGAAATGAAGGTATGCAGTAGAAGAAACACTGTTCTTCCAAGTGTGGCATGTGCTACTTACCTGGAACTAATTACCTTTTCTGCTTGTATGTGTGTTTTTCTTCCTTAGGAGTCGCTGCAATTGGTGGTGCTTTTACTAAACAAATTCTTCAGGATATGGCTGCTTTCAACAAAAATCCTATTATTTTTGCTCTCAGCAATCCTACCAGCAAAGCAGAGTGTACTGCTGAGCAGTGCTACAAATATACAGAGGTAACCAAAGATTAATATCTGCCCAGTCTATGTAGTTTAAAGCAAATCTCAAATTTAAAATGGGGAAAAGGTAGAGGGTGAAACAACAAGTACTGATAATGTTTCTATCTGTAGCTAAGATTTAACTGAATTCAGTGACCATTTTTTTTCAGATTTTATCAAGACAATTTCATTGAAGTCAATACAAGCTTACACTCTCATAAAAAAAAGCATAATATTTGGTGTAACTGAAGGATCAGTAACTGTCAGTCATCGAAGTCTTATGCCTGTTTTTGTACAGTACCATTTGTTTACTGCTGTGTTAACAGCAGTATGCATTTCATTTGAGACATTACAAATACACTTTATAGTAACAAAGTACATCAGTAAAGGAAGAAAATAATTCAAATATTTCTTTATTAATAATTACTCCACTTGGAGTAATTGACTCCTCTTACAAGGATTTCTGTTATGGAAATGTAGGTGAAAATAATTTATTATTGTCTTATGCAAGCGCTAACGCACACATTATCCTGTAATTCAGTCTGGAATTTGCCATGTATAAGTAGTTGACTGTATGTATTTTATAATGGCTTATGTTTGGATTTCTTTTTGAATACAGGGCAAACAGCTTCAAAACAGCTTCAGTGTTTAAAAGATAAATTTAGCATGGCCATTGCCCACTGAAATGTACACAATTACAGTGCAGTGCAAGAATCAGGGAAGCGGACTGCATGGAGGGCTGGCTATAATGGGTAACAGCATCTGGCAGGCAGAGAGAGGGATACACTGAAGCATTTGATCTCTCCCCAAAACATATAATAGGCAGGCCAGGAAAATGTTGCATGACACCAAACTAAACAGAATTATCTTCTGAAGAGCTGAATAGCAAATATGGTATATTTTAAAATGCACATTTTCAATTCTCTAAAATAGGCATGGATATTTCTGATACAAAGTGCCTCTGAAGTTTTTAACATGACATTTATCACCTCAGTAGTGCTAGCATAAATAAAGGCCAGCTTCTCTTCCCCACCTCAATTTACTGCTTAAATACTAGGGTGTTTTTTTCTCAGCTAGGCAGGAGCTCAGAACCTTTGGTGCAGAGCCTCTGAGATATCACTGCTTCCCTCAGGGCTCTGAAACTGACTGATACCAACCCTAGTACTCTGGTTGTCTAGTGCTAAGCTATTAGCAACATTGGCCTTGTCTCTCTATGTCTGGCCACCCCATGTGCTTCTGCCTCTATCTGATGGCAGTGCCAGAGCAGGCCCCATGCAGCCTCCCTCCTGGTCAGCAAGGAGGGTGCCTGGAAAATGCCACGCTCAGGTTTGGTCCCACATGCTCTGCAATGTAAAATGAGTTAGCTGCTGTTTTCATCCTCAGAACAAGTGATATGGCATAATTTGTATCATCCACACAGCTAAGCTCTCTGATACCCCCAAACAGGCTGGCTCTTCCATGTTGCCTGCTGGTACCAACCAGTGTTTGGTGCCTGGGATCTATCTGGGACAGCAGCACCATCTGGATCACTTGGCTCTACCCAAAAGTCTGCTAGAAAACAGGCATAGGTCCATCAGTATTGGATGTTCACATACTAGCTCCTGAGCCGGTGTCTAAGCCCTACTAAGTGTGTTACAGTAAGTGAAGCCACACGGTTCCAACAGAGGAGGTCCCATCACCAAACTGTGCTATAGGAATATGCACTGTGGAATGGCATTCCTGGGACAGAACTGGCAACTCTGTCCTCCACTGAGCTGTGGGGTTACTGGAGAGGCCTAGAGGTGAGATTAGCAGCTCTGCCTGTCCACAGCTCTTCAGAAATTCCCCTGTCTTTCATCCAAATGTGCAAAACTTATGGCATCAGTGCCATTTCTGTGGTAACTTCACTGTTATTTTGGGAAAAAAAGTCCAGTAGCATCCACCATTGTTACTGTGACAGTATTGTCCCTTCCCCTCTTACAGCTGTAGGTACCTACTTTCTTTCCATGTGCCCTTCCTCTGGTATGGACACACAAAATGAATAACTGGTGCTGGCCTTCACCTCCTCCTCCTCTAAACTGTACAGATAGCTATCATTCCTGAACATGGCAATATGTACCCTGTGACATCAGATAGCCACAGACAATCACAAGTAATAATTTCTATGCTGCTGAAAATTTCTCGGCCAAATTAACACTCTCCCAGAAGAAAGATTAATTAGATTAAACCCAGCTTCCACAGGGGTCAATATTTAAAAGGGTATATGAAATATGTGAACACTGTTTTCTCAAATAACATTATTTCTTTGGTTTCCTCTTTACAACGTAGGGACGTGGCATTTTTGCCAGTGGAAGTCCTTTTGATCCCGTCACTCTTCCAAATGGAAAAACTCTATATCCTGGACAGGGTAACAATTCCTACGTGTTCCCTGGAGTTGCTCTTGGTGTTATTTCATGTGGATTGAAACATATTGGCGAGGACGTGTTCCTCACAACTGCTGAGGTACTGTATTAAAAATTATTTATATTTCTTAATATACTAAATTGGTAATAATAAAAAATTATACAGAAATAGCTAAATATTATCTTTAAAATTGAGAAAATAGATCTTTATTTACAAGGTATACTTTTTCTTTTTAACAAGGTGATACTTGGTCCAAAGGACATCTAATGTAAACTTCATGTTCTGTTAGAGTGGAAATGAGAGAGACCCTTTGGCACTGTACTGTCATGGGTGCCTATGTACAGCTTACATATGTGTGCATACAGGTTTAATCTGAGACTTGTATTCTGATATTGGTAGCTTTGGGTGACTTTTGTAGGTGTTTTGCTTGCAAAACTATTTGAATTTCTTCTTTTTTTTTTTTTTTGTTTTTTGTTAATATTGAGTAGAGTTGTTGGTATCATTCTCTGGACCTCCCCTGTCAACAGCTGGTGAACAAGCTCCATTGCTTTCTGGTTATTTGCACCTCAGCTTGAGGTGATGTTATTCTTCCCATTTTGTTTCATATCCTTTTCTGCATTGGTTCTTCTCTTTCTTCAAGCAATATATTATCATCTTTGTTCATCATTATTATCCAGCTTTTGGTCTGTCCTCCTTTATCTCCATTTGGTGAGTGAGAGACAAATAGAGCAAATACATTTCATTTTGGGATTTCACATTTCATTGACCTGTTCAAAATCTGACATCTACAGTCTTACAGTATGACATTACAAATGCACAGGATTGTCTCTTCAGCACACATCAGAGAAGAATCCGGCTAGACGCCCTTCATCAAACAAAATAACCTGGAGTTGATGAAATCAATTGCTCTTACACAGGTGTTTTTTTTGCATGTGTGTTTTTTGTTTTTTGTTTTTTGTTTTTTTAATTTTTAACAAAAACTCCCCCATGGCCATAAGTCAATCTTCCTGTAGCTGCTTTTTATTTAAGAAGATTGTAACTTTCTATGCTTTTCTGGATCCAACATCTTTGCTCATCTGCTATAGGCAGATAGCATCCTTACCACTCTGCTCTGACCTTATCCTTGTCCCTGCATTCTTGCACTGTCCTGATGTTCCTGCCTCCTCTGCACCTGCACCAGTGTAATGAGCCTCACAAAGTTCAGCTCTGTTAATGCACATTCATTCAAAGCCTGATGCTTTTTTTTTTTTTTCCTTTTTTAATGGTATGGAAAAAAGCATGGCTAGCCCCAGTTTACCAAGGTAACTATAATTAATCTTGGTTCCGTGCAATGGTGATTTTTACCCACTGTAGTTTGTACCCATTTGCCATGCACACAAGTTCATGAAATTGCAGTGTCCTGATCCTTAAAGAAGCTGTATGAGAAGCTGGAGAACACATCAGTAGTGGCTTACACAGATTAAGTCTAAAAGCAATGAAGTTAGAAATTATGGAACAATCAAAAAAGTTGCATCAGATAGCAAAAAAGAGAATGCCTGATGCAACTCTAAAGGATATTGCATTCCAGCATCCTTGCTCCTTGTGTCCTCTTCATGGATTAAAGGGAAGAAAGTGGCCCTTTACTATCACCCTGAGGCAGTTTGAAGGCAACGTGATTCTATGACTGATGGTATGTGGTATGAAGCTTTCTTTAAGGGCAGACACTTGCATGCTGCCATTGCTGGGTTTCTGATATTTTGTTTGAAGGTGCATACTACAGCATCTTTTAAAAGGTTTGCCAGCAGCTTGCCCTCTATGAAGAAGACATTCACAATTTCCATCTTTAAAATTAGTAGAAGGCCCAGACTGTCTCCACTAGCTTTAACCATCCTTGGAGGTCAATGATCCATCTCATAAGTCTTTGGATATTTATATCCTCCCTTTAAATCCTTCCCTGTAATTTCAGTTGGACACGGTGATCTTCACTTGCTGGTCTAAACTGCTGTGTTAAACAGTTGTCTTATTCCATTCTAGATGTTGCTTTTGGTTTGGGTGAAATGACTCTTGTTTATAGAATGTTGACAAGTGAAAGGTGACACCTATGTAGATCAAACTGTGTTTTAAGTTGCAGTCTGCTAAGTCACCAAAAACTCATTTGAACCAAGAAACTTAACTGGAAATAAAATGGTATCAGAAATATTGAGGAAGTTCTGAAATGCTATCTTGAAATAGATGTTCTCTCCTGATTCTTCCTCTCTGCTAGAGATTTTCCTACACGAGTACCTTCCCCCCTAATAAAATCCCTAGTAACACTTGACACGTGAAACTATTTTTTCCTCATAGAGAATCTATATTGGCACCAGGTTCAATGAGTGGCTGTTTGCAACACACCTGGAACTGAGAGAATTCACATTTGGTCTTCCTCCCTGTGTGAGAGGCACTTTATTACTGGGGATTCAGTGAGCTCAAGGCAGTTTACTGAGCAAGGACAGACCTGGCAGATCAAAGGATCTTTGCCCAAAGAGTTATCAGAGGTGTTAAGGACAGCAGGGCTGCTAAGGTCTTTAGCTGAAATTACAGTACAAAGCAAAGGTAAATTTTTTAACTGTGTTGTTTTTTTTTCCCTCTAGATGTTTTCCAGTGGGAAGACAGAAATCAAAATAGTCCCCTGTGTTTTTCAGATTTGTTAGTACTCTATATTTGAAATGGAAGGGTCCAAGATGCTGCAAAAGTTATAGAGCCAAAAAGATGCTTTTTAAGTAAAGGAACCTTCTCGGTTTGTAGTGGTAGCTTACTTGAAAAAAGTATAAAATCCAATCAGCCCAGACTGCATGCCTGCTGCTGCTTCTTCATGCTTTGCTGCCCCTCAATTAAGTCACAAATTGTTTATTGTAACTACAACAAATTCTACTTTCGGTGTTCTTTTCTTCATGCCAAGTAAAACAGAATGTAACTTTGATTTAGGTTTGATAAAGCTAAGGTGCTGTAAAGCTGTAATATCTCTTAACTGTAGGGAATTTCTCTGGATGACGAGGGACATTACCTATTCTGTGTCTTATCTAACACAACAGAAGGGAAAGAGAATTATGAACCAACACTGACATGTGTGACATATAAGTTACCCCTTTCACTATAGAATTTATGTCCTATAAAAGTCAGGGTGCTTCTATTTGTTTTATACCATTTGTCCAATCTTGGCTGCCTTTCACTTCTTCTGTTAAAAACTGTAATTAACTAAACTTTGAACAATGAAAAGCTGTCATACTGGGTTTGGGACCTAAGACCCAAAGAGCCCTGTACTTTTCTGTAAAAGGAATGAGAGCAGAAGCTGAGGAAGAAAGGATAAATAAGGGGAAAGGATAGAGCGATCCTTCTGCTGAAAATGTCTTCTCAGCAATCTGTGCTGTGCAGACTTTGTGAGTTGGAAGTCTTATCCCTGCACGGCTTTCTCTCACAAATGAGACCAATGACTTTTTAAACATTTGAATATTCCAACATCTTTTAGCAATTAGTATCACAATTTAATTATGAGTTCCATGGAAAAAGAACTCCTTTCATGATTTCCTGCTGTCTGATGATTTGGGTTTCCTATAGCACGGTGAGAAATAATCACCTTCAGTTGTCTTTTATGTTTTTTTGTATTCTCTTGCAGTCTTCCCTTCTTTCAGGAGTCTGTCTGATTTCCTTGTACAAAACCTAACCTCCTGATTGCCCCTGTTATTCTTTATAACATTCATGATTCTACCCTATTCTTTCTTGAAGTAGGTAAAGAAACATGCACAAAGTGATCTTGCATCCCAGATTTATACATCAATGATAATTACATTTTCTTTGTTGCCTCTCATTTTCTTAATAATTCCAATTGTTGATTCATCATTTTTTTCCACTGTCATTGACCCAATGGTCTCAAAGAACGTTCTTTCAGAGATCACACGAAGAATGCATCATTCACTTCAGAAATGTTTCCACACTTTTGCTTATATGGGAGAATGTCAGAAGGAGCAGCGTGCCATCTGTACAGGCTAAGCTTGCTAACTCTCCCACTTTAAGCATCACCTTCATGCTTTATGGCTTGCTTTCTATCAGCCCTATCACAAAACAGAAGTACTCTGTCCCTGACCTTTCTTTTCAGTGATGTATTTCACTGACAGCAACTTGCTGTTGATCATTTCAGATTTCATCTTTTTTGCAGATTCTCACTGAACTGTGAACAGCAAAACTCTCTTTTTGTAAGCTCCTCCTTACACATGCAGATGTATATATCTTGTTTTATCAAAGGGCTGTGCACCATTTTTAGATAACCTAGTTGCTGTTACGGAAAGCAATGAGTAGATCTTATGTTATCGTAGCTCCCCCTAGAGGGGTGTTATGTCAGCTGTATTTGTCAATATCAGATTAAAAGGTAAACAAATAATCTTCCTTCACCTGTTATACTGAACTGGAGTACATAATCTCTTGCTGTACTTGTTACAATTTCCCCTCCATATGGAAAACACTGCTGCACCTAGCAGGGTGTCAGGTAGGTTACAAAAAAAGAACAGGATCTCTTTGAACCTGGAGTTACTGGCGTGTTAGTCCTTTAATTCAAACATTTTATCATCTGCTGCTGTCAGCAGGATGAACTGATGATAGCCAGGTATCTTTTCTGGAGTCCTCATCGTATGTAAGCAGTGCACGCAAGGTCCTATTTCCCACATAACACTGCAAGCTGTAGGAACTACTTGTTGCTCTGTTAAAAGTATGCTGCTAATTCCTTCTCTCAGGGGCACACTTCTTGCTTTCTGTTTGGTCATGTTATCAGAAGGATAGATTCCGAGGTCAAGCCTGATGTACTAAACTGCAATTGAAGCTGCTTATGAAATGTAACAGACTTAAAAAGCATGAGCTTGTGCTGTATGAAGAGACTCCTTTTCTTGTTACTGTTTTGTGCTCCCAGCTGTAAAAAAAGGGCAAGCAATGCCCACACCGGGGTAAATTCTCTCTGTCCCCGAGTAAGACAGACTCATGTATTAATCTGCTTTCTTAAAATAATTTAACATTTTCATAATATTTGAAAAGGATTCTGTTTTGAGAACTGTAATGGTGCATGCTAGAGAAGACAGCTTAAAAACTACTTGAAGCCAGACCATGTCTAATATATGAGTTTTGTGCTTAGTTTGCTTAGAAGTTATTTAGATTTGTTTCTGACTATCAGCTCCCTAGAAGATACAAAGGTGGACAGCTAAAGAACTGAAACCATCAAGTCCACCAAAGAGATTCCAGAATAGAAGCCAGGTTAGTGAACTGACCCCAGCTGACTTTCAGGCTCAGCAAACCCAAGGCTAGATTATCATGAAATGCTGTTCTCTATTTCAGATCCCCAAGTGATAAACAAATTTTAGTTAGCGATAACAAGAATACCATCAGACTCAAAGGCATCTTCAAGATCCTTTGCTTCTTAAAAGTTATCTGTGGTAGTAATAGAGGAAGTTCATGAAAAAAGACAATGTGTGCAGTGTCTCTTCACTCTGCTGAGAACGCCCTCACACTGAATGGTAATAGGTTTTTCAGAGGGCCAGTGAGGAAATGACCAAATTTTCTCCAGCTTGCCATGCTTTCTTGACCTGTTCATTACTGGAGATGACTGCAAAATGCTTCCAGTCTTGGTGGATAGACCAAGCAAATATATCCAGGCTGTAGAGGAGATGCTTGGATGTGAATCAGAACTTCTGTGTTGTTTCCCCTAATCAGTCTTGTGGAAATAATAAGTAAATCAAACAGAGATTGAAAATAATTTATCTATTAATCTGCTGTGGCTAACGTGACAGACCTGCTGCAGCATTCAAGTGGAGTGGACAGACCCTCTCTAGCAGCAGTGGACTTGTTGTCCCAGCAAGCCAGAATTTAGACCTTCTGTTTATCAGTCTGCCTGCAGTGACCAACAGAGAGCCTGGATAATCTTACTTTGACTTTTTACTCTGCTCTGTGGTTGACTGTATTTCCTTTTCTGATCTCATACAGACTGGATTGGTGAGCTGGATGTATAAGAAACCTGGTTAGCCGCTAGTAATTTTATTCAAAGCATTTTACACTTAAGGTTTCAGCACTGTTTTCTGCACAGGATGACTTAACAACCGTCAGATTAACAGGTGATTGATTGTACAATTTTAGAAGTTTATGACCCAACTAAAATCAGTGGCTGGAATTCATGTGTCTTAGTGAACAATTTGCTAGTTTATATGCCATGGTCTCACTCAAGATCCTGTTCACTGCTTCCTGTTCTGTTCATCGCACAGTCTTTCAATGTTTTTATGATGTCAAAGATTTCCCCTTACCTAAAAAAAAAATTAACAAAGCAGTATCAGATCTGATATTAATAAATATTTATTTCCCTTCTACTCCATCCACAAACATGAGCGATTCAGGGCTCAGTATAATCAGAGTGAGAAATGGGCATAACTCCCTAAATTTCTAGCTCTTATGTAGCTACACCGAATGATCAGGCAGATTGTTAAAAACACTACTAGGTAGATTAAGCAGTACCTGTGTGACTTGTCAAAGCAGGATCATTTATTTGTGTAAGACACTAGACTAGTGTCTAATGAAGCCACAGTTGTGTCTGCATTTAAAGTTAAACATGTCTGCCTTATTTCTAGGTAATAGCTCAGCAAGTTTCAGAGTAGAATTTACAGGAAGGTCGCCTGTACCCTCCTTTAGTCACAATTCAGCAGGTGTCACTGAAAATTGCTGTAAGGGTAAGTCATTTCATTCTTCCCTGGCTTCTTTTCTTCCCGAGCTATGTAACTGAGCATTAGATTTGATCAGCTGACACATCTTCACACAAGTTGATTTACAGCAATCTTGGTCTAGTAGTAAAAATAAACTTATTTAATTTCAATTCATAAATGTTACCCCAAATTTAACCCCAATACAAGGAGGAAAGAGTTGGAACTCCAGAATGTTTGTTTACTGATGTAAAAAAATACATTCCAGTTACTGAATATCCTTTTGAAACAATAACAAGGAGTCTTCATGCATCAAACATTTCCCCTAGCTTCACTTACTCTGCATTTAAAATAATACTAAAATCCTTCTTGCCACTCATGTCTTCTTAGGCAAATGATAACTCTGTCCTGTAAATGTTAAAATGTTACCAAGATTCCTCAGGCTACCTCAAACTGCCTACATGGCAGAAACACAGTGATGGAAACTCCTCTGTTGTCTCTGATAACTTGAATGCGTGTTGAAAAAGGAAAATGTTACTGAACAAGTCTTTCTGCCTGATCTCTGCTGAAACGTTATTCCTACAAGTACCTACTCTGGCTTGTACAGCACCAGAGGCTAAGTGATGGCCCCTGTCCTTTCCAGGGGAGAAATACTCTGGAAATTTTTGGGATACCAAATGCAGAGTATAAATTCAGACCTCATTCAGCTGTGATTATTATGCATGCAGACCAGAAGAGAAACTCTTACATGAATACGTGCATCTCAGTTAGCTCTGGCTGGGGCTCCAGATGAATCCCAAAAGGCAAGCCAGCATACTGTAGCTCTTCCCCTTGGAGTACTGGCTTCTCACCAAGCTAAAACATAAATGTTTTAAAGTGATGGCTAAGGAAAGCAGGAAGAAGACTTTGTCTTCCCTTCATTTAAAGTAAGAGCTTTTGTCTGTTTGCCAGTTACAGTTGAAGCAGATCTTACCAAAGATCGCTGCTGCTTTAAACTAGTGTGTAACCCTTCTTTTGTTTCACAAAGGAACATATAGTCAAAAGATGTATGTATCTCAAGATGGTGTTCTTCAGATGTGACAGTATGCTTTGATGCATTGAATGAGCTCCAGTCCCTCCCAAACTTCATTTTTTTGCCACAGCTATACATAGGATGCAATTGATTCTGATCTTGTTGATTTCTCAGTGAAAAAGTACACAGACTTTCCCCAGTCATATATAAATTAAACCTGTGCACCTTGTTTTACATTTACCTTTGTGAAATATTTTATCAGACTGTGGCAAATAATAAACTTCCCTCATATGCAAGCAGCATGGAGGCTTAGACTAAATCACACTTGTCTTATTTGCTTTATAGAAGGTGGTAAACCAGGGTAACCTGCTCAGAATGTAATCCTGTAAGAGTTCAAAAGCAGCATGAATCAGACAAATAAATGCATACATCATCATATTCTTAATCTTTTTTGCTGTATGTTAGCCCAGATCCAGCGTAACTTGAGGTGACTGTCAGCACCAGAGAAGACAAGATATCATCTTGATTTTGACCTAATTCCTACTTTATAATTCTGTTAAATGTATTCAAATAAAGCACTAATTGGGATTTTAATGCAACCTTCTAGATTGCAGAAGAAGCCTACAGGAATAACAGTGCCACCACCTACCC
Organism: Pavo muticus; assembly: GCA_016647715.1. NCBI lineage: Eukaryota > Metazoa > Chordata > Aves > Galliformes > Phasianidae > Pavo > Pavo muticus. The sequence goes on along the minus strand of JACDJE010000243.1, from coordinate 290,272 downwards.
TCAGCCCAAGGACCTCGAAGCCTTCGTCCGTTTGCAGATGTACAGCACTGATTATAACAGCTTTGTGGCTGACTCATACACCTGGCCTGAAGAAGCCATGAAAGTGAAACTGTAAATACTTCGTGAAGAATAAGCAAATCATCAGCAGTGGAAAAGCACTAAAATATTCAGAATGTTTCTGCCTAGAGAGCCGAAGAGTAGATAATTTTGTAAGATTCAGAACAAGTTTTCTAAATCGTAATATTTGATTAGAAACTCAGATTAAGAAGTCATAATTAATTATACATGAAAAAATAAAAATTAATCTGAGAACTGTCTTTGTGTTGGTTGTTTTCTGATTGTTATCGCACCTGATATGTCCTACACTATGGTTGTACACATTTTTTGATATCAAAATGAGTGGTTGTACCTTGAATTCAGAGATTTATCATACATGTCAATGAGAACTTCAGCAGACAAATGGTGCAGTGAAAAATTAAAAAATACATGTTAAAAATTAAGAAATACTGTTTAATCCATCACAAGTCACAATGTAATTTGTGTAAATTGTCAAGCTGTTATTGAAAAATAACAGTAAGTTTAGAAATACTTTCCTCCACATAAAAGCCTTACTGGTCACTCCTGTGTGCATCAACGAGAATTTTCTAATGAGAACTGAACCTGCAGAACCTTTGTTGACAAATTATTCAGTAGCATTAAAATATTCCAACAACAAAGCTATAGTCCTGTGAATTATCAAAGATTTCATTTCCTCCAGCAAGATAACTGCACTGCAATTGTTTGGCATAAAGGCAGTCAATGTCCTTCACAACGAGAGAATATCAGAGTATTATAACTAGGCAGCCAAAGCATCCCCATTATTAATATTGTAGTCATCAGGGGAGTGTACTGAAACACAGCTTTTAAATAGCTGCTAACCAAATAGCTTGATTTTTAGATTTGGACATCCAAACCTCAACAGTAAGGGTGGTTTTATGGCTGTGTACCAATTTTCCTATTATGGTGCTTAGGGAGAAAGCAGAAGGCAGTGTTGTGGTGGTTCTTTAAGGCACAGCTATTTTGGACTTCTCAGACACAGTCTTCATCTACTGATAACATTTAAATATGACAATCCTTTTATATCTATATAGACACACACACGACATCATATATACTTCCTTATATAATATCTTACACACTTTTCAATGTGCTAGGCCTAGCAATACAAATATAAAAAAGCATGAGTTGAGCAACTGTTACCATTCAGAATTTACCATTAATGTAACCAGACCCTAATGAGATGAGAAGATGATGATATTGGAAATGTGGGCAATAACGCTATCACTGTAAAGACATACTACCCAAAGCTTCCAAATGATGGGGTGATGTGGGCTTTCTTCCCCCCCCCCTCCTCTGTTTAAATGCAAAACTCAGTGCTGTGGTTTGGGCACAAGAGTCTTTGCTTTTCTTGGATCAGCTGAATTAAGTGAGAGCAGATGTTTCATACAGCAGTAAAAGATAGTGAATGCAGCAAATCTTGACTCCTTTTGGTGGGCTGTACTTATATATTGGAAACGTATTAATCTCTGACTGCAGCCATCTTGGTGACCCACAACTAAATGAAGAAGTTAACTAAAGCTCTGCGCCTCAGCTTAGTAACAAAGCACAGCATGGATGATTACAGACAGTGTAATTCGGGATTTTTATCACCTTGCAAGCACTTCTTTGAGATGTAGCTCAGTGATAAATGCTGCTTTTAAGGTCTCTGAAAATAAGTAAACAAGCACCTCTTTCAAAAAACACACTGCAATTCAGAACAGAGCCAGGAACATCTACTCGAACTGTTCTTCTATGTTAAACACTGAGTTTCCCTTTTCACAGCTGTCCAAAGTTAGCATTCTTTTACATGCTCTTTTCCTCATTTGTCTGCAAGTTTGCCCTCAACACCAAATAAAATCTGAAAAATATGTCCACTTCGATGCTGTTTCAGAAATTCAAGGAACTGGCCCAGATCCATGTGGTAGTCATTCCTCAGGCCATAATCGCCATGGGCCTGAAACTGCAAGTCTTCAAAAGTTTGAAAGAGGCGCAGATTATCAATGCTTCCCTCTGCTTCTACAGTCTCCACATGCTTGCATGAAATATGCTTCCAGTTGGGATATCTGATAACGCGCCAGAACTCCTCACAGTTTTCTCTGGTTCCCTCCACACAGATCACCCCAGGTTTTCCTGTCAGGCAGAAGCCAGTCAGGTTTAATTTCTTTGCACACTCAAAGATCTTCTTCCTCAATTCCTGCCTGTATATATGATGGCTGTAGATCCACATACGTTGAATTGTTTCTTTAACTACTGTTTCCTTTGAAACACCTTCTGCTGAGACCTTACTGTTTTCTAAATAAGGCAGGCTATTCTCTTTCAGCCACTGCACAGCTTCACATACACACAGTTCACCTGAATCCAAAGAGCTGATGTGAGAAGTGAGACGAGTGTTGAGCTGCAACTGTTGCTGTCTGTGCAGTGCATTTGATCTTGCGAAAAGCTGAGGAGCCACATGGGGATACGTATGAGGCAACTGTACCTGCAATTCCACTTTCACCTTAAAAACAGAGCACACAAACACAAAAAGAAAATGAATTCCACAGCTAAGAGAGACACGCTAGATTCCTTTCCCCGCCAGAGGCAGATTATGAGGAGATGTAATTAAGACTGTGGTATCCTAAAAACTGGAATTACTACTTACGTCTTCCTTTTGTCCCCATAACCTATTCTTTCATCTGGTCCTTCTGTTGTATCTCACTGGGACTTTCCCAAGATATCAAATGTTATCACAGCTGCTCTCTTCTGCCCTCTACAAAAATGGTGCTATGGCTTGAAAGAAGGTGCTACTTATGGGACATTCCTATTTCCATTGCATGTTTTGAGTATGTGCTCAGTTTTATTATAGTGACAAAATACAAGGCCCTCAGAGGAAAGTGGCATTGAGAATCTTGCCCCTTACCAAACATACTTCTGAACAATGAATTCAGCCCAGCTGCTGAATGTATTCCCAGAAAACACAGAGTTATATGAAGAATGCTTATGATTATACACACTGTGCATAGAGGTATTATTACTATTTTAAGCAAATACCCTAGAAGATGAAGCGTTCTCTTCATTACAGACAATAAAAAGGATTACGTACATGTTAGGCCACAGAAACCTTGAGATTATCCTGCCTGATCTCTACCAACCACAGGCTGTTGAATTTCCCTTGGTTACTCCTACAGTGTCCTACAGCACAGTAAGACATTGTAGCACTTCAGTTCTCTGGAAACCAAATTCTGCCTGTAGTCAAAGAGCAGGAAAGGATTCACAAGTCCTCATTGCTCAATGCTCCATCCCTGGAGGTGTTCAAGGCCAGGTTGGATGGGGCCCTGGGCAGCCTGGTCTAGTATTAAATATGGAGGTTGGCAGCCCTGCCTGTGGCAGAGGTTGAAGTTTAATGATCCTTGAGGTCCCTTCCAACCCAAGCCATTCTATGATTCTATGAAATGATTAAAAACAAGATCACAGACTCATAGAGATTGGAAGGGACCTCTGTAAGATGATCTAGTCCAACTCCCTACTTACAGGAGGCTGCACAGGAGAGCATCCAGGCGGATTTTGATTACCTGCAGGGAAGACTCTACAACTTCTCCGGGCAGGGCGCAGTTTTGTCACTCAGCTTTTGAAACATAAAATTGTTCCCCCCCTCCCCCAGTCCCCATTCCCCCTTTAGGGCAGACGTTTAGCACGTGCACCACGAGTGAGGCTGGCGCAGGGACCCGCCCAGGGGCAGCTCTCACCTCCGGCTCCCCGACACCGACAGCGACCGAATACTCGAGCCGCGGGGGCAGGGGTCCGCCGCCGTCCCTCAGGTAGCGCTGCAGGGCGGGCACGGCAGCCCCGTCCAGGCTGATCTCCCCTTTCTTGGGGAACATGGAAAGGAGCATTTCCACCTCCAGCAGCTGGAGCTCCAGGCACTCTTGCACCGCGGCAGCCATGGCACCGCGCTTACACGTGATGGCCGGGGGTGGGAACCTGAAGTCTGCGTGACGTCTGCGAGGCCGTGCCAGACCTCAGCGGCGTCGCTGCTGCTTAAAGGAAAATGTGCCTTGCTTGAGAAGGCGGCCAACAGCTCCGGGTTTCCCTCTGCTTTCTGTAGCCTGGTGGGGCGTTATGAAAACCCGGGAAGACACAGGGAACGGTGAGTAGCTGTCTGAAACGACAGCACTGCTTTGGTTTGATGCTGTACATTTCCATTTCGTGTCCACGCGTATCAGCGTGCTGCCTGACACGCGTCACGCCTTCATTTACACGGGTTAAACGGGCATCATCAGCTCAGCGAGGAGATACTGTACAGGTTTTAACACGGCATTCCCGCTTAAAGGGCTGATCCCGTCCACCCTCAGTGTTGGAGCATTGGGTTTTTCCATTGGAACGGGGGAGGGCCGGGGCTCAGCCGCCGCGTAGCACCCTACCAAGCTGCGGGACGTTTTCGCAGCACCGCTGCCGGCTCCGCCCCCTGCCCTACGGCCCCACTCCCCGGGCTGATCCGACTGCCGCGTGGCGGCTGCTTGCCCCGCCCACCGCGCTACCATTGGATGGCTCCTGGGAGGGGGCGTGGCCTCGCCGGACCCGGAAGGAGAGCGTGGAGGTGGCGGGTGGGCGGCCGGGTTGGGCGGGCTGTGTTCCCTTGGAGCACGGCGGGAGTGTGGCGGTGTGTAGGAGATGGCCGGTGCGTGGATTGCAGCGGGCGGCAGGCTGGTTATGGTCTGGACGGTGAATGCATGGTGTTGTGTGGCTGTGTGAAGCGTTGTGACTAGCACTAGCTCTTTGCGGGAGCGTTGTTGGGAGCCTCGAAGGGGACACGAATGATAATCCACACAGGGGTGTATGGGGTACAAGCAGAGCTATAGAAGCATAGGACGGCTTAGATTGGAAGGGACCTCAGAGGTCATTGAGCTCTGCCTACTGCTGTGGGCAGGGCTGCCTCCCACCAGCTCAGCTGCCCAGGGCCCCATCCAACCTGGCCTTGAGCACCTCCAGAGATGGGGCACCCACAGCTCTCTGGGCAGCTGTGCCAGCGCCTCACCACCCTCTGAGTAAAGAACTTTCTCCTAACATATAGCCTAAATTTCCACTCTTTTAGTTTAAAGCCATTCTCCGTTGTCCTATCACTATTAGACTGTTTAAAAAGTCAGACCCCCTCCTGGTTATAAGCTCCCTTCAAGTACTGTAAGGCCACAGTGAGGTCTCCAGCATTGTGTTGGCCCCAGTTTGAGATATCTATAGGATTCAAACTCAAACGAAGTGCAGGATGTGAAAGGAATTTTAATGACTCGGCTTCTCTTACGAGCATTTGTGTTATTTCTTTCTCCAGAAATGGATGTTGAAGGACTTAAAAAATACTCAGCTTTGCATCCCAAGCCCGCTGGACTTACTCTTCAGTATGGCACCGCTGGATTTCGCAGCAAGGCGCAGCAGCTTGAGCACGTCATGTTCCGCATGGGCATGCTGGCAGCGCTCAGGTCCAGGGCCACAGGAGCTACTATTGGTGTCATGGTTACAGCGTCTCACAATCCTGAAGTAAGAGCAGCCTTTTGTTTGAAGGAAAAATGGATGTGGCCTGGTGGAATCAAAGCTCATCGTAATAACGGGAACAAGTAGTTTCCATGGGCTGCGTCCTGCAGGCACCTCCATCTACTTAAGAGATGTGTTTATAGTGTTCCATTAAAATGTGAACTCTGGCACGTTGAGAGTTACCTTTCCACATACATAGGGTGGTCATTTTCTCACGTGGAAAAGTCAATGCTGTAATGCAGGATGTTTGCAAGATGGGCAAGGCTAGGAGTGCCCATGAGAAGAGATGAGCCTTTGAACAAAATCTGCTAGTAAAAAAAGTGAAGCAGTTACAAACCAAACACTTTAGACTTCTGCTGCTGTGATGTATTCCCTGGTATTCACATTTTCCCTTAGGTCATTCTAATGTCAGATGAACTTCATGCCGAGATTACAATGGGGCGGGGTAGGGGTGGGGAAATAAATGACTTAATACAGTGCTTACTTTAGTTATTTGGGCTTGCTGGAGGCTGAAATAAATAGCTAATCTATTAGTGGCTTCCTAAAAATGTTCCATGTTTACAGAAGTAGTGTGGTTAAATCTTACCTCGACTGCCTTCAAATTTTTAAGTTTCCCACTCTTAAGCTGTGTGATTTGTTCTCTTTTCTTCTAAGGAAGATAACGGTGTGAAGTTGGTTGATCCTCTTGGTGAAATGCTGCACCCATCCTGGGAAGAATACGCTACACAGCTAGCAAATGCAGAGGACCAAGAGTTACAGAAAATAGTAACTGACATCTGCCAAAAAGCAGCAGTGAACCAGCAAAAAGATGCTTCAGTTTTTATTGGTAGAGACACCAGGTAATTAGAAAACTCTGTTAGATGTGTGCTACATTTACAGCAGTTTGTTCATGAGAGCTGCTGAATGCTTATCTCTCTACAGCCAGGTTTGCTACCCACGCCTAGTCTGCTACCTGGTAAAGTCGCTTAAGACTATAGCGGTCCGCAGCCATTTTCTAATGTCGTTCTGATATGAGCTTCTCTGATAATTATGAGAGCTTCCTAGCGCTTCTGATCTGGATGTCTTATTGTTCTTTTTTGTGAGCACTGTGTCACATCCAGGTATGACACAGAAGTTCATCAGAAGTTCACTCATCTTCACAATTCTTTAGGGTAGTGACTTTCAGACTTACTTCTTTATTGTTGGCCACTTCGATTGGGAAAGGCATGGATTTCTTCATGTTGAATCAAAGTTTGCTGGCAGGAAACTTGCTTTTCATAGTCATCTTCCCCATGCTCTCCCTTTCCAAACCCACATATAAAGGTTTTCTGTAAAGGCTGTGCTTTTTATTTTCCAGACCAAGCAGCAAGGAACTTTCACAGGCAGTAATAGATGGTATCTCCGTTCTGGGCGGTCAGTACCATGGTATGTCGAGCTTTTGCTATTCTAGTTTGATATCAGGTTGTTTTTGTAAATGTGACTCTGCTACGTAGCCCTAAAGCAGTAGCCCAGGTTCCATTTCCATTTGTCCGTTACAATCTTCTTTCAGAAGAGTTGGGTTGCTTTATGATAAAGGGGTTCATATTTTCTTAATGGAGCTTAATTTTCTTTATGCGTTTCCTGCACTGCCTTTGTTTTCTGTAGAATAGCAGGTATACTTTGTATAATATACTTTGAAGGAGAAGTTAATTTAGTGTTCTATTTCTTAATATTGAAGCCTTTGTTTTATGTTAGATTATGGTCTGGTGACCACACCACAGCTGCATTACATGGTCTGCTGCCAAAACACCCAGGGGCAGTATGGGAAACCAACGCTGGAAGGTTATTACCAAAAGTTGTCCAAAGCTTTTATGGAGCTGATAAAAAAGGTTAATATTGGTAATTATCTTCTTCCTGCAAATGTACAAAGTGGGTGTCTTTTGCTGTTATCTTGTTTGGGTCTGAAGTTTTGAATTCAGCATGTCTATAGGTGGGGTGGCAGAGCCTATGGTTTCACTCAGGTGTGAGTTCACTTTGCCCTTTCTTTCTGTGTGCAAAGTCTCTCAGCTCTGGAGAAGCTCAGAGGCAACTGAAGATTGATTGTGCCAATGGCATAGGAGCTCTGAAACTGGCTGAGATGGAGACCTACTTTCCAAAGGAGGTACAAATTCAAATATATAATGATGGAACGAAGGAGAAGCTCAATCACCTATGTGGTGCTGATTTTGTAAAGGTTCATCAGAAGCCGCCTAAAGGTACGTAGTCAGTCGTTTTATGTCCTCTTACATCCTCTCTAGATCTAAACATGCAGGGTTGTAGCAGTGGTGTATCAGCCTCAGATGAGCTGAGTTCCCTTGTTTCTTACTAAGTGATTGCAAGACTGGTTGTGCTTTTGTGATGGAAAGAGAGAATCCTAGGACACGTTTTGGCACAATCTTAGGTTATTATTCTAAATTGTTTGGTGGACTATAGCATGTTTCAGCACATCGGAGACATGTTTGACCATCTGACATGGATGTTAAGCTGGTGGAGCCCAAGGATCAGGAATAGCTTTGTTTTACCTCCCTTTACATTAACAAGAAGTATTTACGTTGTGGCCTAGCGTTACAAATCCTTTTCCGTGTTCCCAAGGAAGAGCGTAATTAACCCTTTGGTGCCAGCAAACTGACAGCTTGACATACACCACAGAGGTAATTATTTCAACCAAATTCCTGCAAAGTGCTTAAAAGAAAATCCCCAAACTGGGAGAGCAGACTGGTTTGAATATTAGATTATTTGAAGCTAAACTGAGCTGTCTGTTCAATAGCTGCTTTCTGACTGAGACTGTCAGCCAAACCTGAACGTCAAGGTATGGTGGCATTTCCTCTTTGTCATGCTGCTTGCAGGGACAAGTCTGGGGGTATAGTTTCCTATGCTGTGAAGGATAGAAGGCGTCAGCAGCATGGGCTGGTTTCCTTGTCCACCTGTGTGCTAAACTGTGTCCCTCCAGGAAGGGGATAGAGAATGAAGTGTCCTTTGGGGCTCTGCCAAGTTCCCAAAGATCTCCAAATGAGCCTAGAAATGACCAGCTGCTGTTTCTGACATACAGACTCCAAGGTTAATGGCAAGGTCAGCATCTTGGACAAGAGAAAGATTTGCACTGATAAAAGGGCAGTTTGTTTTTTTGAGGCATTGCTTTGTCGGGTGACGACTGCTTCCCAGCTAATTCTGTCTTGGCATTAAGCCTAGAAACGTTTTGAGGCAGGAACTCCTTATTTGTTTTATACACTGTATACACTTAGCAAATGCAATGTCAGTTTGGAGCATCTGTTTCGTGTGTCTGCACAGAGCTAATTTTGTTTCTTTAGTCCTATCTTTAACTTGCATTTCTTACTCTGTGTGCTTTAGGGCTAGACATGGAGCCTAACGAGAGCTGCTGCTCATTTGATGGTGATGCAGATAGAATTGTTTATTACTACAAGGACACAGCTGGCCATTTTCACCTGATCGATGGAGATAAAATCGCAACTTTAATTAGTATCTTCCTTAAAGAGCTTCTTGCCAAGGTAACTTTGATGTGTCAAATGAATGCTCACACTTTAAACAGGAAAAGTGTAAAATAATAGTCTAAAAGGACTGTGTAGATTTGTTCACAGGCGGTCTTTCTATGTTTGCCTAAAGTGCACCCACTTTAAAAAGAGCATGACAAAAACCGTTGCTTTGACAGGGCTGTAATTTCCTTATTCCAAATAAAAATCCAAACACTGAAATTTTAAACTTACAGTTCTTAGTGAGAGAGAATTTTCCTGTTTATGTGCTCAATGTACTGATATTCCATTCTTTCATTTCTTATTTTTCTTGAATTTTGGGGGGGTTCGATCCTTCTCCCACTGTTTCTCTGAAACTTTATGAAGTTGAGCATGAAAATGTGTGACAGTCACAGAGTTTGCTTGTCGTCATTCCCAAACCAGTACCTGCAGCAAAGCATTCTCCCCCTACAGAGAAGAGAGAGAGAAAGCTTTTCTTTTTCAAATGTTCTCTTGGACTTGGTGTTGATGATAGTTAGCCTAGATGAGTTACCCTGGTTTTCTTTTCTTTGACACCAGCTCATTTCTTGCACCATGGCAGACATGCAGCCTGCAAGGAGAACTTGTGCTTGCCACCTACCAGCCTTTGCTTGCTTTGCACTACAAGCTTTCAATTTTCAAAGCTTGTGGACATGGCCCCACATAATTCCATGTGTCTGGCCAGTGTGCTGAGCTTGCTGAATCTGAACGGTGGTTTGAAAGCATAAGGAGAGCTGCCTCAAGCCAGCCACAACACCCGTGGCTTAGTAAAATTCATGCTGTCTTACATGTGTCCATATTCTCTGATCTCTGATGCTCAGGAATTTAAAGTGTCTCCAGGAGAGCATAGATTTAGTCCTGTACGATTTCTCTGATTATCCAGCTGTTCAGCCTTCTGTACATGCCCATTGCACAGTAAAGTGCTTTGCTTCTTGGTTTGCTCAGGTGGGACAGACTTTAAAGATGGCAGTGGTACAAACAGCATATGCCAATGGGAGTTCAACGCGCTACCTGGAGGAGACGGTGCAGGTATTCTTGAGTTTGTATCTGGTAGTGTTCTGCAAATGTTGTTTACTGTTTTTACTAAGTAAGTACTACTATAATATGATTCCTAGGAAGGCTTAAGCTGTGCTAAAAGCAACAACTGACGACTGTTTCAAAACCTACAGCAGTTACTAAATTACTGGTGGCAAAGGAGATTGAAGAGAGAATCTGGAAAGTTCAACTTTTACTAGTTAAAATCAAGCTTGGCAAAAGTTAAGCAAAATCCTTTGTTACTCCTGGAATAACATGAGGAATTTATGGCTTTGCAACCAAGTGAGCAGAAAAGGGCTCCTTGGTACTTAGACACTGATTCTGTCATTTTCATCTAGCAACTGGCTCACTGTTGTTCAGTAGGAATACATGGCTTAAGGTTGGTTGGCAAAAGCTGAGTTAGGTCATTTAAAGTTTGGACAGAAATCTGTTATGTTCCCTGAAATAATAAAATGAATTAGGATGTACAAATATTTTTAAATCAATTATAGAATTCTAGAATGGTTTGGGTTGGAAGGGACCTTTAAGATCATCTTGTTCCAACCCCCTGCTATAGGCAGGGACACCTCCCTGTAGACCAGGTTGCTCAAAGCCCCATCCAGCATGGCCTTGAATGCTTCCAGGGAGAGGCCACCCACAGCCTCACTGGGCAACCTGTTCCACTGTCTCACCATCCATTTCCCCTCCAGCTGCCATCAGTAGATGGTAATACAGTTTACATTCTCTGTGTGCCCTTGGGTTGTAGGTACCTGTTCACTGTGTCAAAACGGGAGTGAAACACTTGCATCACAAGGCCCAGGAGTTCGATGTTGGAATTTATTTTGAGGCAAATGGACATGGCACAGTAAGTATGAGCATGTCATACGTAATATCTGCAGCCAACACATAAAATCTAAGTTAAAATTAGCCTTTGAGGGAAATCTTTTCCTTGTCTGCTTACATCTGTAAACAAAACTTTTCTCATATATTGAGAACAGGCTTGTTTCTGCCTTTATCATAGCACTGCCACCATCTCTTCTGTTTTGTGTGGGGAATGGGAATTAATGGAGGCAAACCTTAGCAATTATTATGTGGGCTTAAAGGGTGAAAGGCTTTTTTCCTTATATCCCAGTTCTTGATGTGGGCTGTGGGCTGGTATTGGCAAGTTCTCATCTTCTTTATTCTAGGTACTCTTCAGTAAGGCTGCTGAAAACACAATCAGACAACTGGCAAAAGAGGAGAAAGATGATGCAAAAAGAGAAGCAGCGAAGGTGCTTGAGAACATGATTGACCTGATTAATCAGGTAAAATCCAAGGGAAACAAATCACTGTGCTGACAGGTATGGGGCTAACCCTGTTTCACAGAATCACAGAATCGTAGGGGTTGGAAGGGACCTCCAGAGATCATTGAATCCAACCCCCCTGCCAAAGCAGGTTCCCTACACCAGGTCGCACAGGTGGGTGTCCAGACGGGTCTTGAATATCTTCAGAGAAGGAGACTCCACAACCCCCCTGGGCAGCCTGTTCCAGTGCTCCGTCACCCTCACCGTAAAGAAGTTCTTGCGCACATTGGTGCGGAACTTCCTATGCTCCAGTTTCTGGCCGTTTCCCCTTGTCCTGTCTCCACACACTGCTGAAAAGAGTCTGGCCTTGCCACTTTGCCCCCACACCTTAAATATTTATAGACCTGGATCAGGTCCCCTCTCACTCTTCTTTTCTCAAGGCTAAACAGACCAAGTTCACTTAGCCTTTCTTCATAGGGGAGATGCTCCAGGCAGGCTTCTGAAAAAGGAAACGCTGGAGCAGGAAGGGTTGTGCCATGATGGAAGGGACCAAGAGGAAAAGGGCAGTAGTAGTCATCAGAGATGTGACAGCTTCTCAGGAATGGGCGTAGGACACTTTTATCTTGCTTCTGCAGTCAGAATCAAGAGGGAACGGAATGATAGGAGAACCGAGTGAGAGCATGTGACTTGTTCCTGACTCAATAGCAACTTTTCATCTGATGTTTTTCACTGATCTTTGCAGTATGAGAGGATGGGGATGTTCCAATGCCCACGACACTCCCTGTCTTAGCATACAGATCATTCCTCCAGGAGCAGGGCCAAGTCACATTTCACAGGCCAGCTTCAAGCATTCTGACCCCTGAACAAAGGTGAGGTGCCAGTCCTCCTTAGGAAAGGTGAGGGCTAGCACTTGCCCTTAGCAAGCCAAAATTAAAAAACCCTAAAAAACAACAACTATCCAGACCAAGGCAAGTCATCTGTCTGCATGATGATTTTCTTCAGGTGGGAGCTTACTGATCAAAGCGTGCCTTCATTTCTTCACTGGTGAGTTCTCTAAGTCTTCCCTTTCCCCTCTCTGTTAACAGACAGTCGGTGATGCCATCTCAGACATGTTGGTTATCGAAGCAATCCTGGCTCTGAAAGGTCTGACTCTGCAGCAGTGGGATGCCCTATACACTGACTTTCCAAGTCGGCTGCTCAAAGTTCAGGTTAGTTGCACTTCACACTGGCTCATGTTACAGCAGTGTCTTTCTTTGTAAAATTCATACTTCCATTTCACTTTTGCCTCTGGTTGAAAATTGGAATGTTAGAGTGAGAGAGACTCTGCTCTGCTGTAAGTCAGATTTTAATTCTGTCCCATTTTTCTGGATTTTTCTGCCACTTGTAAAACTAAAATATTCAAGTTCTTTCTCCTTCCTTTTCCAATATTTGAAGAGCTTGCACAAAACTGGCTCCCAGCTGATAACGTTGGCTTACACTTAAGAATACAGTGAGAGAGCTTTGGGCTTCAACATTAACCAAAGACAAGAGGTTACGCGTTCTATCTACTGAGAAAAGCTCCTGCATTAGTTGAGCAGCTAACCAAGGAGGCATGTTCAGAACTGACCCTTCTTTCCAAACCAGAAGCTGAGTCCTATCAGGACTTGGTTACCATATACTGAGCAGCGGCTGAACAGAGGGTCCTAGTGATCCCAAAGCCTTTGAGTTAGCAGGCAGCTCTCAAAGCGAGCTCTTATTCTGATACTGAAGCAAACCAAAACCTGAAGTTCTGTCTTAACGGTGACTTGTTTCATTCTGCTGTCAAGATAGTGCTACAGCATAGAAATAAATTGTCTGTTTCTGATGTTGAAGGTTGCAGACCGACAAGTTATTGACACAACAGATGCCGAAAGACGTGCTGTTACACCTCCAGGGCTACAAGAGAAAATCGATGCTCTGGTAAAGAAGTACAAGCTGTCACGAGCATTCGTCCGTCCATCAGGAACAGAAGATGTTGTGAGGGTCTATGCTGAAGCGGACACGCAGGTCAGAGCTTACGCTGTTTGTCTGTTCTGCAATGTTTTGCTCAGCAGTGGGTGCTAGATGTTTAATCAAATGCAATAGGTATTAAATTTGGGGGAGGGAGGGAAACAGTGGTCAAAAAAAAAAAAATCACTTCAGCTTTCCTTATATCTAAAAATGTTTAATGATGTTCTTAACATTTACCTTTAAAAGTGATATGTTTATGAAGGCAGATTTGATATTAAATGATTTTGAAAAGACAGCCTTCTGAGAACTCAAGAATAAAGTTATCAAGGCAGCCAGTAATGCATGATTTCTTACAAGGGAAGAAGTCCAGAATAAACTTCAGGTGCTATTAAGAATTAGTCCAAATGGGGACTTAAAGTTGTCACCACAAGCAATAGTTCAGGTCCTCCCATGGTCACACACTCCTACCCCCTTCTTCCTGCCAGCTTGACCACAGTGGCAAAAGATACCTCAACATGACAGCAACGTGAGGAAAACAGTATTTGCATGAAACCTTCGGTTGTAGCATTGCACATTTATTCAAAACTTCTAACACTGACAAAGAGATGACTAACTAACTTCTACGCTATCCCACAGGAGAACGCTGATGCCCTTGCCCATGAAGTAAGCCTGGCTGTTTACCACCTAGCTGGTGGAAAAGGAGCGCCGCCCCAACCTATTTAACAACTGAAGTTCACAACTGGACTTATTTTTTAATGCTACTTTCTTTACTCTGTACTAGTGGGGATGTACCGAAACCTTCTTGATTGCAGCAAGGCATAATCAGAACTTAGCAGAATACTACTTCACTTGTTTCTTACCTTGGTTGGCAGCTTACCTCTTAACGAGATGTTCTTGCTGCAGTGTGTTCTCCTCCTCTCCAAGTCTAACTACTGAAGCTGAATGGATTTAAAGGTGGCAGGTGCCTTGGATGCCATCTCTTAGCAGCCACTGGCCTGTTTGGGGCCATAGGGGAGCTACATCTCCAGTCTTCTAAGGCTAAGGAGCCATCTTTAGTACTGGCAGCAGTCTGGTTACCAGCTTTTAGCAGACAGCATGCAGGGAAGATGAACTCTGCAGCCTGGGCCAGAGTGAAGACTTCAGAGAGCCTTGCCAGAGCAGAGGCTCCCTTCAGCTGTAGCACCTTGCTTCTACCAGGCAGCCAAAAACCTTTAGCAGAGACAGCAGCCCATCTCCTTCAGCCAGTCATGCCAAGCAGATACTTCTGTACTCTAATGTGAGGTGACTACAAATATGTAATAAAACTACAGCTTTCAGCAGCTGTTGTTAATTAAAAGGGATGCCTCCAGCTTTCATTGATTACAAGGACTCTAAATGGGTAACTGTTAATTTCATATTTTAGTGTTACTGTGATGAAATTCCTTTCTACCCCCCACTTCCCAGCTTATCATCATGTTACACCTCCAGGCTGACCTCCCCCTTCAGTGCAGTCACAGCTGTGGCACAGCCCTGCTGCGTGCACACCTCTCCTGCACACCCACAGCAACTGAACTGCTCTCAAGCAGACACTGTGGGGGAGCAGCAGGCCCTGGGCCTGAGAGTCAGTTCAGCTCAAGGCAGGGACACTGATGTGATGAGAGAACGCTTGCAAATAATACAACTTATTGCAGAAATTAAGAGATGAACAGAAATTAACACTTGATCATTTTTAAGGTGGACTTCTGTGACCCCTTTCACTCCCCATTGGGGTGAAGGGGCTGAGCTAAAGGGGTGTAACACTTGATATGCACACATATCACTCATCCATGTATTTCAGTTCAGAGTATCTACCTCTGACAAAAATATTAACTAACTGTATTAACTCCTGGCGTGGTGTTTTTTATATTGTTAAATAAGCACAAGTGCCAATGGATCCCCCAAGCCCTAAGACAAATAAACTGGAAGCAAATTGAAAAAAATGTGCACTTTGTATTTTTTTGGATTTTTGTTTTGTTTTGAAGACAGAACTCAAGACAACAGAAAGTGTACTGTAAATAGTAGGCACCATAATCAATATGAGCCACCAATAATTACACTTGATTCAGGCCACATCCAGAACTCTTATTTACAAATATGTAACTTAAATACAACATTAATTATTTCATTACATACAAAGTAAGAAAAGAATAATATACAACTGGGAAAGATAGAGTATTTCAGTGGAATACGTACATTACACATAAGCGGAACAGTACCGGTTTGGTTCACGTTTTTATGACGCCTTCCAGAAAATCCTTCTCAACCATTTCTTCTATCTTTTGCCTTGCTTTGCTGGAGAATGTCTTGAGGTTCTCCATTTTTATGTCCTTATTTGGAAAGCAGTTGGGGTAAAGGACAGGGCTCCCTGAGTGTCCAGCGCATCTGCTTGTGACTTTGCTGTTAAAAACTTGGCTGAGTACGTTAAAGAAAGGCAAAAGCTGCTCGATGCTGCGAACGGTGTAGATGGTTAGAAGCAGGTGACCTGGTTCCCAACTTAGTGTTTTCCCTGAGCTGTCCTCTTCTGGGTTTTTCTGTAAGTACAGAGAAATAGGAAATAATGCAGGACAAAACAGAAGTACTGTTGCTAAACATAGAAGGTAAGTGTCAATACATTATTTATTTTTTTTTTTTTGGAATATGGAAAAATAAAGTCAACTGCCCAAGGCACAAAACACACCAGGGTGCAGATTTTGAAGCAGATCACTACGTACTGTGTACTTGAAGGGAGCATATAAACAGGAAGGGGAACGGCTGTTTACAAGGGTGGATAGAGATAGGACAAGGGGGAATGGTTTTAAACTGAAACAGGGGAGGTTTAGGTGAGATATTAGGAGCAAGTTTTTCACACAGAGGGTGGTGACGCACTGGAACAGGTTGCCCAAGGAGGTTGTGGATGCCCCATCCCTGGAGGCATTCAAGGCCAGGCTGGATGTGGCTCTGGGCAGCCTGGCCTAGTGGTTGGCAACCCTGCCCATCTCAAGGGGGCTGAAACTAGATGATCACTGTGGTCCTTTTCAACCCAGGCCATTCTACGATTCTATGATTCAGATCTGTTCCTCCCTACCATCATGTGTGGCAGCAGCACTGGCTGCAAAGGGACAGCTGACACCCCCATGAAAGCAGTGCTGGATGCTCAGCCCAGGGCACCCCAGAGCTGCATGCCCCCCGTGCTGCTCTGTGAGGCCAGAGCCCAGTGGGTGCCCTGAACACAGCCCGAGCTGCTGCAAAGCTGTGGGAGTTGCAGCTGCTGGGAGAAGTTGTGCACTAGTTGCTCTCTAAAGTAGGCTGCCTCCTGATGGCAGCCCTCGCACCGTGCCCTACTGCTAGCGTTAGGGACAACAAAGTCCTGAGGAAGTTAAGATAAAACCAAAGGATTTTCAATTTGAAGGCAGAGTTCAGAGTTGTCAGAAGAGCATAAGCAGTGCTGTTTTAAATATCAGTGATAACAGGTCCAGAGGTTCTGAGCAGACACCAACATTTCACACAGGAAACCACATCACTGTTTGCTATGTGATCTCAGGAGACTTTTTACACAGCTTCGACCTCACAGTGAGGATCTCAAGGGTGAGGACATGAGGAACTCCAGCAGCGCAGGCAGCAGTCACACCCCCACTGCTCGCAGGCACCAGCAGTAACCCTTTGGGGTTGCCTTAAATATCTGCACACTGAAACATCTCAGCACGGACATGCAGCTGCTTATATCATTCCCTTTTTTTACTCAAAACAACACGTTAAAACCTATGCAACAAGGTAATATCAACTCAAGAAATGCCTTGTTTGGACAACTATTGACAAACCAGTACAAAAGACCAACTACCACGAAAGTAGTGTTCCACAATGCAGTTTTTTTCATTCCCCGAGGCAGGAGAAAAGCAGCAGAGATCACACGTCAGTGAGGGCCCATGCCAGTCGGCCTCTGAGCAGCTTCTTGCTGCCCACAGAGGCAGTACCTCAAGATGGGGGCCCAGGGCACCACCAGCTGCACAGCCACAGGGGCAGCCCTGCTCCTCCTGAGCTGGCTCAGTAACCGAATGACAGGAGAGCAGAGTGCAAGGAAAGGACAATCGATCGCACAGCCTTTGAGCAAACAGATTTCTTCAAGAAATGGCGTTTCACAAATACCGTTTTTATCCTTTACATGAAAGCAACAGCCTGCTCCAATTCAGGAGCCTATGACATCTGTTTCACAAAGATCAGTTAGATGAAACACGAACATAGGTGGTATTTCGATCTGGTTGTGTGGCTCCCTGCCTCTGGAGATGACTACTCCACCTATGCTCTACAAGTTCAAGAAAAGAAAGGCCACAAAATAGACTAGAGCAAAGGGAAGCCTCCTATTTTTACAAGAGTTTTTAGCTTTAAGATTTCTCCCTCAGAGCTTTCACACTGGATTCACAGAAGGGAGACATTTCAGCACTGGTCTCTGCAGCACTCGGCAAGCGCAGTGATGGCCGCAGCCCACCCCCAGCATGCAGCGAGCGGTAGTGCTACACAGCAGCCAACCAAATGGGTGCACGTGCAAATACTGCTGCTCCCTCCGAGCAGTAATATACACTTTGTCCATGCCTCACAGCAGTACCTTTGCAAACACCACTGATTCCTCAGATACTCAGAGCAACAGTTAATTTGACAGAGATTGGATTAGGGATTGTGTTCCACACTTGCCCGTTGGCAGAAATAATTATTTCATTTTATAATGATTAGTGAAGATGACTCATTTTAGAATGAAAACTATTAAATTCATGTAGGAAAACAAAAATAAATTTATGTGGTGCCTATAAAAATGAGGGCCCTTACAGTTACTTCCCTTCAAAAACCCCTCAACCCTGACGAGACTCATCTCTTTCAGTTCTAACTGGAAGTTAAATGCTACCCTGGGCCTTGAGGTGATGGTAGTATTATGGCGAGCTTATTTCACAACTCAAGCATCAAAGGCCACCCTCACCTGATGCTTGGCCATCTCCAATCCCTCCAAAACCATCGTTTTAAAGTCCTCCTGTTTGTCCTGTGGAAGGAAAGAGGAGAACTTTCAGACTGCATTTCACATATCATACTAAGACTTTGCCATGAAGGCCGTGCAGTTGCTTGGTTGGGTGCTGTGTTTCAGCAGGAAAAAAAAAGTCAAATTCATCTGCCCCAAAGAGCCCATCATCTAGAAACCACAGACTCTGGGACACTGCTAGACATTAACAGTGACTGAGTTTGTTCTTCTGTGCATTGCAGTAATGCCAAAGGAAGGTTTTAAGCACATTTCTTTCAGACAGAGCCTGAGAAATACCACACAAAGTGAACACGAGCATTAGTCAGAGAGCTCCAAGAAAAAGTTGAAGTCAATTGAAACATTTTGCTCAGAAACTATATTTTCTAAGAAAAATGCACAGCTATATGCAACAGAGTTCTCCTCCATGCAATGAAGAAGTGGTCTGGAAATCAGTATTCATCACCTCACGTTCATCTCATCCTCACACCCCCAGTTATGGCTCACAATGTGCAACTACCACCACAACTGGCAGGCTGTGGAAATCCCAGGAAGCCTTCTGCATTCTGGATGCGTGCTGTGGAAGTCCTGACTTCAAGCATCTATCACAACATACAGTACTTACCAGCATGTATATGTCATACATCACATGTCTTTCCTAATTTGTGCAGAAAGATTATTTGGAATGTGAGAACCTTCTAACAGGTACAGCATGGTAGATTGAACATGAGAGTTAGAGGATCTTGGTTAAATCAATCAGTTAGAGCTCATTATTCATTTTTACAGGTGAGAAGAAGAGAGTTTCATTGTCCAAAGACAATAAAATAAGAATGTGGATGTGCTTCAAGTAGTTTCTTTACCCTTATGACATGAGCTTTGCCAGCTGAGTTCAGACCTGCTTGCAACTAAGTTATCCCTAAACTCTCTATTTAGCCACTTGCATATCAGTAATTGTTTATTTGCTCAGAGAAAACATTTAACAGACTGTAAACACAGTAAGCTACCCCTGCTACAGCCCTGGCCATGCCATCCCCATACAGGGATCCCTAAGAATGAAACTTCAAAGCTTCCTCCCAGGTGCTTTTGAGCTTCCTCCTCATTTCCCAGGCCCACACAGCAACCCATCCCACTTGAGAGCCTGTCTAGTGGGTTGTGCCCTCACAGCAGGAGCAGCAAGGTATCTGACAGCAATGCTCTGTCCCTGTGGCAGCAAACAGGAGCTGCCCTGGATAGAGTTTGGTCAGCTTACAACGGCTGACCAGGCCTCTGCCACAGCCAAACTTGGGTTTTGACATACCTCATGTGCCAATAATGACAGCTCTAATTCTGCTCCCACTCTAGAAGTTATGCAGCTAAGATTTCCTCCAGAACCACTTTCATTGCTCTATGCCTCCTTCCATTCATGGTAACTACTCAGAGGAAAAACTCGTTCTGCCCTGATTCCGCACTGCTTCAATACTGTTCTGTAAATGGTTTTTTAGGTACTTAAATGTGATTATTATAAACAAAAAAGCTGTTCTAAAAGATAATTATCCTACTACCTACATACACGACTAGCTATTTAAAAATTACTTATGTTTATACTAGACTTTTAATTGGGAAACTCTGGGCTATTACTTGAGTAGAAAGTAAAATGCATCTCAAAGCCTGTGACCATAGTGACTCTTTTTAAATACCTATTTACAGTTTTTGCCTGACGCTGGCCTGAGATTACTCTAATGAAAATCTCCCATGCTATGTATACTCCTTTCTATTCAACAACATCACAAAACAGTGCTGCAAGTTTCTGTACCTGCAAGTTTTCAGTGCAGGCAGAACTGGGTGGAAGTGGCATACCTTTGCTTTTTTTCGCAGCAGTTTTGCTAGGCGCACCACATAAGGTTTGAATTCCCTCTGATGCGTTCCCTGTCTTCGTACCTCCAAGCCTGAATCATCTGATGCTTCTGGAATAAAAGCCCAGCGATACCTGCCATGAGATAACACAAGCAGACATTATCCTTACTGAACGCACAGGCTCTTCAGCTACATCTAAGAATGTGAGATGCTGAGAAAATCTAGTGAAATATCGAAGAAAGAGGAACAAAAGCCAAAACTCAGGGTTTGACAAGAGAGAACAGCAAAATCATATTCTGAAAAGCAGAAATGTGGCCAAGAAATGTGGAGTTATCTTATTCTATTAGGGTTTCTTAAAGCATTTAAGGACGCCAAAACTGAGGCAGTGAAGCTAGAAGTACTTATATTCACATCTTTGTTGTGTCTAAGGGAACCAAAAGGAATTGTGAATTACAAAATATGTAAGTTACATAAAACACGTGCACATTTGTGATACTTACTATAACACATCAAACGTTCTCAGCACATTTGTGATACTATAACACATCAAATGTACTCAATATACTGTGTCGATAGCAGGAATTCATTTCTGTTATCTATTCATAAGCCAAAAGGATAAAAGGGACTATTCCCTCCTCTTCTGCTTATTGCAGTGTAAAAACTGGCAGCTTGAATTTTACACTGTAAAGGAAACCAAAGTTTCTGCCCTGAAGGCTTCAGTCCCAGTCTGTGAGAACGTTATAAAAGACAGAAATGTGCAGCAATGGCCTTAATAACATTGTTTTGCCCAATGGTGGAGGTTAGGATAGCATAGAAAGCTTGAAAAGAATTATGAACCGAATGTCCAGTAAATAAAATAAGAAACTCTTAAGATTAGCTTTAGATTTAGAAATACTGTGGGGCATAACCGGACAGTATGTGCACAAGTCCTTGTACCATCTAGCACACAAGAGAATCTCTTCAACAATAGGACAACTTGAGCCATCCAAGTATCTGCAGAGCTGTGCCAGGAACAGTCACCACTGTGCCATGTACAGGAAGAGATGAGATGCTTTGTTTTGTCCTGGGCTGCCTCTTCTACAATCCCCGGCATTGTTTTGCATTCAGTTCTTCCAGCAGATAGGACTGCAGATGCATTGAGAAAGTAGTGTTCATGTGTGCAAACAGCTGCCCAGAAGCAACCTATGGGATCCCCTTAACAGGTTTGTTGCAACATATTAATTACAGTGAGATCGCACAGGAGTAATTTAAGAGAAGTCATACTGAGATCACACCATCAGTCATCTGATCTGATGACTCACTCACTGAGACACACTGGGTGTATCTTAGCTTCTTGGACATTACCACAACCAAGTACTGGAAAAGCAAAGTATTTGACTAAATTGCTATTACTGATTAGCTCAGAGGTGTGGAGAATCTCCAGCCAGAGGCTAGATCAAACCAGCCTGAAATCATCTGCTGCATAGCACTATTTGCGCTGGGGGCCACTCTGACACTGGGAAGGGATGGACTGCGGGCTACTCTGGATGAAGGCCAGAAATGGAAAGGAAATAGGAAAATGAAGGTTTTAAACAGCAGAATTTTACCAAGAGGCACAGTAAAACATCCAGAAACTCAGACGATAGCATCTTCTACTCACATCTGAAACTGAGGAAGATTTTCAGATGGTAAAGCTAGAGCCAAATCCAGAAATTTGCAAGCAGACAAGTATAGATTCAGCCATCTCTGGCTATTGTAGGACGTGGAGAAACCATTGCCCCCTGTGTATGTTGTCTCCAGACCAGCAACAGATGGGCCAGAAGTCCTAAAACAAAGTACCACAGACAGGTGAGCCGATGTTGCCTCCCGCTCTATGGGACAATCCTCCTGTACTTGCCCTTATAACCAATAAAAACACTTCCCCAAATAATCCCAAATCCATAAATCAAAATAGAATATTGCATGGTTGTGCTATGGCTGGAGTTTCGTAAGAGTGTGTGTATGTAAATAAAAATTATATAAATATTTATATAAAAATACAAAAGTATATTATGCTGTATCTGATTCCTGTCAGTCATCAAAATTAAGAGGGAGCTTATCTGGCCAGCCAAGTGGATATTACTTTATCTTACAGAATATTATTCAAAAGAATAAAGAGAAGCTAGGAAAAAAGTAAAGAACAAGACTTGGGCAAATATCCCTCTTTGTTCTTTTGAGAACAAGTTTCTGTTGCTAACATTGACTGAAAATGCAACATACTATGCAGAAGGTAGATGCAATAAAAATGAACAATAAAACAAGACAGAAAGATCTAGTTCATCTTCTTGTCTAACACTAATAAAAAGGTATAATCTTCTAAAGAAAAATAACAACTCTGTAATCTTATTCTAAATATATGTATGAAACGGAAAACTAAAGTTATGTCATGCCTATTTTAATTGAAAAAGCATCATCGCTTTAGCATGGAAGACATTAAGAACTAACACACTTTTATTGTATAGCTTACCCTAGATGTTTATGAGCAAGTTGGGGATGGTATTTTTGTTTGTTTTGCTCTGAATGTGTTCCTGGTACTGCAGTCAGACTGGAGTACTCTTCACATGTACTTTTCATTTGGGCTTGGAAATTTAAGACAAACTATTCTAACAAATGACAGCCATCAACATGCCAGGACACTTAACAAGCTAGAAAAGAGGAAGTTGATAAGTTTACCTGGAAATGTCTTCGTCTGCAGTGAGCTCCTGTTCCATCAGTAAAAACACTTGCACCTGAAGATCAAATGCTGTATTTTAATATAATTTTTTTATGGACTGTTACCCAGGAAAATGCTGTAGGGAGGTGTGAGTAATAAGCCTTAAAGCTCTGAACAACAGTTCATGACAAAATAACTCCCTGTACTACAAGTGGAAATTGGCACTGATACGTATGTGGAAATTGAAACTCATATATAGCCCAAGTAGCATAAAAGACCTGACTCTTTTACAATCAGGATTTCTTAGAAAGGGAGCTCAGCAGAGAGCAAGACCTGAAGGAAACGAGAATAAAGAATCATACAAAAAAGCAGTCAAGCTCAAGTGTGAATGCCTGGAGATGAGACAGTTCTGTCTGATGGAAGCAATTCCTTGACTGAGGCAGCTTGCGTAAATACCAGGGTACAACACAGAAACAAGAAAGCCACACTGCTCTCAGCTCTTAGCAGTTCTAACAGAGTAGAATGATATTTCTACTACTTATACTACTGATGAGCTTAAAATTAAATGCATATATTTCTTAAAATAAATAAATAAATAAAAGCTCTTGATCTTTAAAATACTCCGTAGAGCTTTTCTAATCTATTGCTTAGATCTGTGGTTAACTAAGGGCTAGGTTAGGTACCAACAGATATCAGAAAAATCCCAGAAGTCATTCTGATTGCCAATTTGTGTTAATGCCTTAGAAACTACTTTACCTACAGGTTCATGGACTGCAGGATGCACCAATGCTGGACATTGGACACGCTCATTTGGGTTTTGGCTTTGGGAACAGGAAGAGCTCTGAATGACCATTAACTGCCAACACAGCATGGATTCCGACTCTTTCTTTAAGGGTTTTCTCAGCTTTATTGTTGGAGAAAAAGGGCAGAATGACCATGGAAGTAGCTACAAGGAGTAGGAATGGTGGAAAAGGTACGTGTACGTAAGTAGAAACTGAAGCAGGAACCACAAAGGTAAATACAAATTTAAGTCAGGAGACACCTGAACGGCTTCAGTAACATAAGCCAACAGGTGGGCTGTTTGGTTGGAAAAAAATAGACTACAAAAATAAGTTTTTTGTTTGTGTCTATTTTGTATAGTTACACGCATAGTATCTAAAGAAGATTTTTTTAAAAAATCATCATGGATATGGACTTCGTCTCCAGCTTGCACCAGTCTTCCAAATAGCGTGCGCTAACTGCAACTCACCAGTTCAGTGATCATTGTAGGCCAAAGAGAAGTAAGGTGCTGCGGAGACATTCTTAAAAGCAATACTCTGAAAAACAGGAACACTTGGGAATGAAGGGTGGGCACCTGTGGCAAACGAAGACTTTCTACCAGCCTTTCTGAAACAAAAAGCCAAGAAAGCTTCCTCAGTTCAGAATAATAGAGTAACTCCAACTAGTATTTTCTGATTCCTGCATTTACTCTCACTTGTGTTGTGGTTGTTTTTTTGTTTTAAATATTTTTTCACTACTTCTTTATATTGACAGAATAAAGCTGTAGCAAATAGCCACTTTCACCAGACAATAAACCTCAGAACAGCAGTGTATTTTTATTAAACTTCTCCATGCAAATGCAACATTTCATCTGGGAGTTTTGCTCATCCTACGCAGAGTTTCACTTGTTCCAAAAAGAGGAGTTAAGAGATTCCAAAAAACGTGACAACAGCTCAAACAACTGCAATATATATTACTGAAAAAGCTGCATCATCACAGTATATGAAATATTATGCAGGGATAATACACTATTTAACTATAAGCACCATTGTGCGTTCAATATGGAGGCAATACTTAAATTTTTCAGTCAAGCCAATACATGCACTTCACAGTTCAGAGCAGCAAAACCATTTGTATCTTGGACGTAATAAATCAGCTACTGACAGACTGGGAAAAACAAAACAAAACAATACAAAACACAACTCCAAAGAATAAATCCTGGAACAAATGTAATCAGAAAGATGATGTAACTGACTTTCTGTATGGAGGAAGAGATCAAGGTGCCCGCTTTGGTAGCACCAGCAGACAACATATCAAGGAGATGACATAATTATTTGCATCATCTCAGAAGAAAACCAACCAGACTTCATTCCCAATCATGTAAAAAGGTCAGTTAAAGAAATATTCTTCAATGATAAATGGGATATATATACAGAGCAGCAGAAAAAAGTACTATAAAAGTCAAGAATTCAAAAACTCTTCAAGCTTTTGTATTTACCCCTAGTTGAACATTCAGGGTATAAGAACCTATCATGTCAAAAAGCACTTTTTGGGTGCCTGAGGACATTGATCAATGTATAAAATGACAAATGAGTAAATAATCTAGGTTAGTCCATGTGCTTCATAATCATGTAAGACTAAAAGTGTTCTGAGGAAAATCCGTAGTAATTCCATACTCAGTATACATAGCTATTCATTCCAGGGAACAAATTTACCTGCTGTTGTCCTGTTATACAAATAATTCCTCAGGCAATCAGATTCCAGAAGAACTCCATGAACTGCTACATTTTTACTGACCTTGTATATCTGGAAGGTATTTCTGGTATTGGTCTATCTCACTACTAAAAATTGCAAAAGCCAATCTCTTCAGGAGCATAGCACGCTGTTCCAGCTCTGCTTCTCTATTAGCAAACAGATTGAGAGAACTGCTCTGAGCCACAGCCACTCGTGCTGAAAGAGAAAATGAGTAACACAGATTAACGCTAAATTTCCCTTTCGTTTTGATTAAAGGAGCAAATAACTCTTACATCCATTGCATTCATGTAGCTCAAAAGTAGCCATTAAGATGATGTATATTTTGCAATTCGCATTCTTAACAACAGGAATTTCAAATATATGTTTGAAAGAAAACTCATAGGTATACACAGTGCAGCTGGGCTTGGCTGCTCACTTCAAAAGATCTTATGTATGGATCACTAGAAACAAATAGTTGAAAGAAAGAAAGAAACATATTGGATAATTCAAACAAACTGGAATAAACACTGAACAAGTGCTTTCTTCAAAATACTTATTCCTCCTCTCCACCCCCTCCCCTTTTTTTTCTTCCTCTACAAGTTTTCCTTGGAGAAAAGTCACTGCTACATCACTGAATACTTACTCATCAAATCTCTGAATGTGGTTTTGTCATGTGTCATCAAATTATCCATAATAGCTCTCCAGCTAAAAGAGAAAGATTGCAGACAAGTCAGAAAAGTGAGAAATATTTACAGGGAGCTTTTCTTGTTCTTTTAACTAATACCAGCTCCAAGCTCTCTATAGTACCGCTTATATTGTGCAGTTCGATCTGAAACTATAAATGTTTATCCCTTTTTCCTCACAAAAAATACTTTAAAAAAATCTTAAAATTGAAAAAAAAGGAAGAAGGAATATACATTAAGTAAATGAGTTTCATAATTTAAGTGGTAATCTACAACAGTGCATTCCTCCATATTTCTCTCAATTACGAGGCTGGTGGAAATTTTTGGCCTGCATACATAAAACTTGTAGCAATCCTTGACACAGGCAGAAAAAGAAAAGTCTTACTGGTTAACACAAGAAGCATCCATCTGGAAGAAGCTAGAATCCATGAAGAGATCAAATGCTTCCTTTTTCCATGCTCTCCTTGTATACTGATACCCACTAAGACTGCTTAATAACTGAACACAGGCTCGATAGCTGGATGCATTGTGAGCACTAAACAAAATAAGTCAACATGAAAGAATTGTAAATTGTTGACAAACACTCAAATTTCAACTGGCTGTTGAGATCTACATATATTGAAGACATTGTAAAGATACCTGTGATTACGGAGGTAGGGTACAACATAGTGCATGATATTTACAAGCAAAGGAATAACCCTCTCCTTTTCATCACTGTAGAAAACCATATCCAAGAGATGAGCCAAAACCTGCAACAGGCGAGGAAGTTTTGTTATTGTGCGTTCCCAAACTACTTCTTATTTACTACACAGCATCTTATACTATAATGTCCTTCACTGAACATTCAAGTTTATGATAGAACTGATCAAATTTGGATTTTGTACAAAATCCAGAAGTATAAACATCCCTTAATTTTATTTAAAACAAACAAATGTTAAAACACAGAGGCATCAGCTCTTGGACAAATCATTCCACAAAACAACCTGTGAAAGAAAAATTCCAGGGACTGACTATGATTATCATCAGTATAACACAAAAAAAGCCTATTAACATGTGAAGTCTGCCACCACAACAGCAACCCACACCACACATCTGAAAAGGCACACTCTACTTCACATTAATCTCATTGAATATTTATAACTGGCTTCATAACAAAGTTTCATATATTGTTACATGACAGGAACCAGAATCCATTCACATCAGTGTTTCCCACCAAGCCTTTCACAATAAAAAAAGATTATTATAAGGCAGTATTTATTACACTTGAGGAGATACTTACCTCAGAAAGTAGGGTCAATGCATGGACACTATAAACTGATGGAGTTATGCTTGAAGTTTCCATTGCTGGAGACAACATATCTAAATGAAGATAACAGTAATATGAAGTCCAAAGTTACTTTTCTTAAGACATTATTCACCTTGTAAGCATATTTTAACACCACATGTTTTGAAGGTATACAGACTTTACCAGATGCACTGTGTAAGGCAGTAAAGCTTCAACAATACTGAAGCATTTTTAATGTACTCAAGTATGGTAGAGCTGTCCTCTTAGTTCATTTTGGTGCGATAATTAATATTTATTTAAAGGTTTCCTTCAGGATAAAAAGGATGAAAACAAAACTACCTTCAACATCTGATTCTAAGTTGTTTCCATCAACCATAATCTTAGGGGAAGGCTTGACCTCTAAGTTTCGTCTTAACCAAGTAGTCTGTTCCAATGAAGAACCAGCAATGGCCCCAATAGCATCCACTATCTTGTGTGTTACATCCTGATAGAAAAAAAACAAACAAGCTTTTAGGAAACTTTGAGCGAAAGAACTACATTATTGTCCAGACAGATGTTTCTGTAGAAAATCTCTTAACTACTTAGGTAGAGAAATGCCTTAAAAATCACTTCTATCTAATATTATTCTGTTCATTCTGTGATTAAGAACATCACAGAAAATGAGATAATCTTCAACAGATTATGAACAGTACTTAGTAGAAGATCCTAGAGATTCACTTAAGAGTACAGAACTGATATATGAGATAATTCTAGTACATTCAAGGAAGTCAATAGAATAAAAATCTGTGCTGAATACATCCTCCTGTGAGAAAGGTGGACTAGAGTGTTTTCCTAAAATCCCTTCCTACCATGTGTGCTGACTACAGCTCTGAACACACACCTGGCTGTGGCAGCAATGTTCTCGTAATAAGATAAGAAAGATACTGAAAGAGAAATATAAGCTTTGATCTACTGGCACTTTTAGCATTTGGACAACAGTAGCAAGCTGTATTCTGTCTACAAACAATTGCTTAACTCAGGATGGACTCTGCATGTTTTCCAACAGGACATTATCACATCATCTTGTAACTGAACAACAGGCATATCTAACCAAACACTTTTGCTTGTTAACCAAGAATAATATTAATTAGTAATTAGGTACTTGGGGACAATCCAAAGCATAGTTTGAACATGAGCTTCTAAATGCACACTGCGACATACACATTATAACAAATTTCAGTATTTTAATAATAACAGAATCCCTACTGTGACAGGGAGAAAATTATTCTTTTATACCCTTCTCCCAATTAGATTTTTTCAAGCTATTATTCTAAGGAGAAAAGAGTTCAGGAAACCCTAGTAAGAAGAACATTTTAGGAACAAAAAATAATGACAAAATTAAAAGAAGAGGCAAGGCCCTGCTATAACTAAAGGCACTGCAGACTAAAAATGCAAAATAAGAGTACGCACAAAGAGAATAATACATAAACACTTAATTGAGGGAAATAAATAAAACAGCAAAGAGCACATTGCTTCAAGGCTAGCAAGTTTAATAAAGGCTGTTCTATTATAAACACGTTTGATGTTTGTCTGTCTCTCAGTCTGCGTTCCAGCCTCACAACCCTTTGACTAGTGACCACCTCTCTAACAACTCCCACCCTCTGCCTTTCCCACTTCCCCCAGTGACCTTCCCTTGCAACTCCCTCTTGCTTCCCAAACTGTTTCACTGGGAAACTGGCAGCAGCTTCCTGCTGTCTCTCCCTGAATAGGGGCACTAATCAACTCTACAGAACAGTCAATTTTCAGAAGTAATAATATATTTCAGGACATCTTAGCCCAAAATTGAGCATCAGTTCTCAGACAGATAGAAAACTTTCTTCAGAAGCTACAATAAATAAAGCAGTCAACTAATAAGTGAAGTTTACCTATTAATTGTCTTATTAATTGCTTAAAGAATACTTTTATAGAGAAAAATAACTTGAGTAAAACACTGTCATTCAAATAATTCTTCCAACTTCAGCATTTATTGCTCAACATTTTCAAAGAGTCAAACATGTAAAAATTTCTTACCTGAAGATCTCTTTGGTCTTTCTTATTCTCCAGGCTTGGATTTTTCATAATAAACTCATTAAGAACGCTGAAAATACATTGAAGTAGACATGGATTTTATAAGTTATTCAGTAATTTTGAAACTCAGGGCAAATCTGAATCAGTACAATTTCAGACACTTATACTGAGCTTCTTTAGAAGCTTCTCTTCATGGAGAAGAGAAGGCTCTGGGGAGACCTCACTGCGGTCTTCCAGAATGTAGAAGGAGCTTAGAAACAGATAGGAGACAGTCTTTTTTAATTGGACAGATAGTGATTGGACAAGTGGGAATGGCTTTAAACAAAAAAAAAGAGGAGGTTCAGGTTAGATGTTAGGGTCCTTGGAGGCACTCAAGGCCAGCTTGGATGAGGCTCTGGGCAGCCTGATCTGGGGGGTGGCAGCCCTGCCCACAACAGGAGGGTTGGAACTGAATGGGATTTAAGGTCCCTTCTGACTTAAGCCATTTCATGATCCTATGATTCTTTAGAAACTGCAGACATTAAGTGCACTTACCCAAGTATGAGGAACTGTCCTGGAGCTGGAAGACCAACCTGGATGGAATCCTTTAACAGAAGTAGCAGTGCTGCCCAGCTATCCACTAAGCTGGTCACTGGAATCCTAAAATATAGAACAATGAAGCAATAAAAATAGCAACATCTTGCTCAGGTATTCCAGTTTCTTTTTACCTCACAATTCTCCTATCAGATACTGTTAATCAACAATTACACAGGTTTTTTTTTCCCCTGCTTAATATTAGGGAGCTACATTAGGAAAAGCAGCAAGGCAGAAGAACAATATAATCAAGATTGGAGTGGAACCAGCAAATTATAGCACAATTAACATCAGTTTTCCTTATTCTGCAAGGAGATTTCCTGCAGGACTTTTAGACATGGGAAGAAAGGTGATACAGAATTAGGAAACTCACAAAATACCTTTTTATTTTTTTTTATAATACCTTCAATTCAAAACGATTTACATTACACCGCCAATTTATCTTCCTAGAGGTTATAAAACATCCAGATTGTCCACCTATTTCTGTCATCAAGACACATTTAACTTTTTGTCTTACCTTTGAGTATAAGCATAGAAAAACTGCAACATGCAGACTTCCAGTGAAAGATGTTTCTGGGAAAAAAAGATATGAGAACTGTCAGAAGAACAAACTGACTTATT
Source organism: Pavo muticus (assembly GCA_016647715.1). Classification (NCBI taxonomy): domain Eukaryota; kingdom Metazoa; phylum Chordata; class Aves; order Galliformes; family Phasianidae; genus Pavo; species Pavo muticus. Next base: position 259,723 of record JACDJE010000243.1, on the reverse strand, counting down.
CATCACTTGTTACAGCAAAAATGAAAACACTATGTTATTGCAGCGTCTGAAGACGCAACTTAATTCATTAATAGGGTTTTATGAATATCTATTGAGGCATCTCTTTATAAAATTTGTCTTCTCTTATTTCTTCCTCTTTTCCTCACTTCCCTCAACCTGACACTAGGGTATGCAAACATTTCCTTAGAACTGCTCAGGTTGGAAAATACCTTAAAGATTATCAAGTCCAACCTGTCGATACTACCCTAACTCTAACAACTCTCTGCTAAATCATGCCCCTGAGCACCACATCCAAATGGTTTTTAAACACATCCAGGGATGGTGACTCAACCACCTCCCTGGGGAGCCTATTCCAGTGCTTAACAACCCTTTCTGTAAAGAAGTTTTTCCTGAGATCCAACCTAAACTTACCCTGGCACAACTTGAGGCCATTTGCCCTTGTCCTGTCACCTGTCACCAGTGAGAAGAGATCAACCCCACTCTCACTGTAAGCACCTTCCAGGCATTTGAAGAGAGCAGTAAGGTCTCCCCTCAGCCTCCTTCCCCAGACTGAACAGCCCCAGTTCCTTCAGTCACTTCATCTCTCTTTGTGCCAAGCCAGGATTTTGCACATTCTCACAGTGAAGCCAAAAGCTGGCCAGGCTTTTTGGGGGTTAGTTTTGGAGCAGATCATTTATCTCATCTTGTTCACCACTAGATCAACACTGCCTGGGTGATCAAGTGTTTGGCAAGAGAGGATTTGAGAGGAAAAGAAGTGGAATGCCGAGGTGAAACAAGACAGATTGACTTCTTAACTCTCCTTCGGACACTGTATAATAGTTTAACATCCTTCTGATATTTTTAATTTGGATTCAAATTATAAAACCATATACAAATGAATCAAGTCATTAAAATTATTTTAGTACAGCTTTTAAGGATGAACTTATTAAAATATTGTTATTAGATATGTAAAAATAGAGTAAATGAGGCAGCTGTTGCAAGCGGATGATGCTAATATGTTTTCCCTAATAGAGTCACTTCTATAGATCTGTTGATCACATGAATAAACAGAAATGGAGGGGAAAAAGGAAGTTCTAATGGTTTCGTTGGAAAAGGGCATATTTTTCCCTCAGGCAATCTCAGCATAAGAAGGTAACTGCACTGAATGAAACTTGCTTTGTTTTCACAGTACTCTTAAGTCTTAAATGTATTAACATCTAGAAAAATATTTCACTCTTTTTACCTGCACCTTTATACTCACTAAAAATACCACTGACTTGTGGTCAGTGAGAATGGCATTAGGTATAATTCTCAAATATGCTGGCATACATGCTCAATAAAAGTACTATTTCCAAAGTCTATTCAACATTTGCATTTCATATCTAATATGAAGGAAATGAACAATATGGGCTTCCAATTATCTGTACAAAACAACCAAAACTGTAAAGCACTGACCTTATATATGCATACTACATAACCTCCAGATCTTCAAAAGTTACTTAGATATTCCCAAACAATGTCTTTTAGACAGCACATATACTATTTTTCTTAAATTATAGACGTACATATAACTTCAGAAAGAAATTCTACCATAAAGAGAAGTATGCCAGTTAGGATACATATTGAAGTCATGGCATCTTCAGCCAAGCATCACCTAGCGATGTCACTGTGATGACACATGGGCACCATGGTGACATTTGAGCCTCTCCCACTGGAATCTCAACAGTTCTGTGGGATTTCACTTGCCAAGTGAACCAACTTCTTCTCACCACTTCTCTGGTGGAAGAGATGGAGGACCCAATAAAATAAGCCTTGGTAATAGAGGAGATGAGGATGACAGTAAATGTTCTGATCCTAATTTCTTCTTCTGGCTGTTCGCAGAAATGTTAGAGGTAGAATTGTTGAGTACTAGAAATGTGGGTAAAATATATTTGGGTTTTATCCAGTGAGTCTGAACCCAAGGAACGGAAAGGCAAATAAGTGAGGGTACGATGAGTCTATTCATTTCAACGTATCTTGCTTTGGTCAGACTAAGCTGTAAGTTTAAACTGGCCAACAGACATTTTAATATCCACGTTTGTCTTTAGCAATTAAAAGTTTAAGTTTCTGTACCTCGTTCTTCCTAATGACTTCCAAGGGAAAGCAGAGACTAATTAAACAGCAGCATTTTAATTACTGAAGACACAGAAAGAGAATGCCACCTTAGTAGGATGACTGCTGACACGATACTGTTCTGCACTGCCAGGCAATAGTAACTCTTGATTTAATTTCTGGGCTAACATATACCAAGGATCTGATAAACCAAGTGCTTTTGAGAAGCCTTCTCAGGAAAATCAGAGAACACTATTCAGAAGACCTAGAAAGATATTTGGCCTTTCTTCTTACAGAAAGGTTATAATGGATATGAATTTGAGAATTGTCTTAAGTTTTAAAATCTCTTTTCTCTAACATCCTAAACCCTTTGCATTGTATCAAGAAGGCAGTTCAAGAAACAAAGTAACCTTCATGTAAGTAACCTATTCCTACAAAACACTTAGTAGAGAAGCAAGAAACAGGACTCTAGAATTGTTCAAAAAATGGTATTGACTTAAGCAGCATATTAAGCATACTGACTTATGACTTCCCTCCAAAAGTTCATCCATGTACAAGATATTCAAAGATCCTGTACTTACTGTGAGAAAAATTACTCGCTCAGTATTGTTCACGAAGTATCTACGTTATCAGTGTCCTAAGTTCTGGTAAGAAGACATTAAATAAACAAACAGCACTTCATCAGTTTTCATACCTTGTCCTTTGCTATGGCTGGAGGCTGCTTCAAAACTTCTTTCACTGTTTGTATAACAGTCTCAGTTCTCATAACACTGATAGACCGAACTAGCTCGACCAGCAGAAGCTGTTCTTCACCTGCTGTAGGTATAACCTGCAAGAATCAGATATGTTGCATTATCATCACAAAGCCTATACTAAAATTAAGACAATTTGCCTCATGGGCTTGCTTCTGAAGTAAATGGAATGAGATCAACTATGATAGAGGAGAAACAGGATCCAGATCAGAAATGCCTTGCAGAGCAGCATGTTTTTACAGACTACAAAGCCACTCAGGAAGTTGTCTTTACTGTTCATGATGCTTTTAAGAAAGTACTGAAGGAGTAAATTTCTAGGAAGTGAAGAACAATATTCTGACAATTTTAGAGTCAGAGTAAAAATAGCTATACTCGATATATTAGAGACAACTTTACAGAAGTTGTTTCTAGCCAGGGCATGATTCAAGTCAAAAGCTCCTACAAAGTCATCACCAAACTGAGAGTATTAAGAAGATGCACTACAGAGGCTGAGAAGGGCTTTGAGGCAAAGAATGTAAGTTCTGTCACAGCGTCTGAGATAATTACATAAATAAAGCCTGAAATAGAACACATACGCAGAGGCATCATAATTGTGGCATCAAAAGCAAAAAGGCAGCAAATATTCTATTTGAGCAAATCTAGACAAGTAAAAAGGATAGCGATTAAACTCTGACATCTGACTGTGAATACAGTGAGCTATAAATTATTCAACACAATCATGCTTTTGACAGGCTGTGGAAATAGGATATATGAACAAAAAATCTCAACTATTCCTGAAGGCACTTAGTGTGCATCCACATCACTGAGTCTGTGCACAGATGGTTGCTTTCTTGCTTTGCTACAGCGCAGCTTTGCTGGCACACACAGTTTGGGAGTCTAGAAAGGTGTAGGAAAAAAATGCAAAGTTTCAAACTGGCAATTCCCTGAAGGTACAGATACTAGTTAAAAATACTTTGCATTTCACTGGAATGCTCAAGTCTTAGCACTTACATTTCTAAATCACTTATAGCTGTCACTACTATTTAAAGGGACTGAGTTAATATAAACATACCTTTGTTCTGGAAGCATTTTTATTTTGTCTCCTTTCATTCCATACAAATGCAATGGCAGCCATGAAATGAACACCATGATTCATTGAAATTGGACCCAACAGCTCAAGAATCTGTTGCCTCAAATTCTGAAACATGAAATAACATGAACATTTAGATAAGCACTCCTGTACCATGTGTAGAACAACTAGTTCTAAAGCCAGACTTAGACAGCAACTATCACTAATTTCTTGTGAAAATGGAAGAATGCACTCAGAGGGTTCATAAAGCTCTGCTTTACATGTGGTACTCTTCAATCATTTTTACTAATGACTAAGAGGGAAGAGAAAATACACTTTGTAAATCTGCAAATGATAACGAAGAGGGAAGAGACTGAAAGGAAAATAAAGAAATCGAAGTGATCTGACAATGTGGAAAAATGTCCTGAAAAAGGCAGAGTACAGTAACAAACTTGAGCTTTGCATGCAAAGGTAGGGGAAAAACAACTAATTATTCAGGATGAAAAAGTACTTAGATAGCAGTGCTGCATAAAAATAAAATCTCTGGATTATAGTGGATCACAAAGTTACTGTGACAACTTTGCAAGGAAAGGGAAAAAAAAGAGCATTCATAAACAGCAGCACTTCATGACAGACATGAAATATTTACCCTGAAAGAAGATACCATGTACCATGTCCAGTTTTGGACACCTTACTTCAAGAAATGTACACAAGCTGAGAGAACTCAAACTATAAAAAACAAGAAAGATTAGTGATACAGAAAGTGACCTATAAGAGGAAGAAATGGGTATGTATAGTCAGGGGTGAACGTAAATGGGGACAGAATTATCAACTGTGTACGAGAATTATGAAGAAAGAAAACATTTGCATCTACAAATAGGGATAGACTTTATTGCAAGTGAGATAAAAATTAAGTAGTAGGGAAAGAATTATATAAAAAAAGAACATGTTACTCCAGGAGACTGAAATATTCACTGTTTAAACTCTTAACAGCATGTGTGTGCCATCCTTCTCTAGGCAAGTTTGGGTCAGAAAAAAAGAGCATTTTTTTCTTATGCTACCTTTTCATCCTGTCCTACATCCAGGTTTTTTTTTTTTAATGACAGGAAGATTTCAGAGAAAAATGCACTTCATCTGTTTTCTGAAAGTCATTTCTAGTCTGGTCAGATACATTCAAGCAGAAATTGTATAAGCCTGCAAGAAACTGTTATACAGGATCCTGGAGTTAGACTATGCACTTGCCAGAAGTGTGGTTGCCAGGCTTAAAAAGGATTTCTTCATGCATAGCACATGTTGGGTGTTCTTTTGAATACTATGGATTTGGGCAAAATAAAGAAAATACGGGATTCACAGAAAAGTTCATGTTGAACTGGAATATAGAAGCTTTTCTTATTTTCACAGAAGCAGCGTATATCACCGTCCAGAAGTACAGACTCTTTTCCTTCCTTGAGTAGGAAGCCCTACTGGAAGCCCAAATAGAACCATGGATAATGTCTGTGGAAAGACATGCAGTCTTAAGACAAGGAGTTATAACTCCTTCAGCCTGAATGACAAAGGTTGCAAGGGGTGTAAAATAGAATAATCAAAAACAGTACTTGGTGTATTTGGATAATTTGGATTATGAAGGAAATATTTTTAAACATTTCAGATTTAAATGACAATTTCATATTTAAGAATGTGCAGTATTAGAAATCTGAAGTGCTTCCAATAAGAGGCTTAGGCAGCATTCTCAGTATGGTCCTACTTGATTCCCCTCTCAGATTGTCTTTATTATAATTGCTGGCTTACTGCTTGCTAGGATATTTCCCCATGCATAGTGACATCACTGTATGGGCACTGAATAGACAAAGGAACTAGTTCAATAACGTCCAAGTTCAAGGTGTTTTAAGAGGAGAGTTCTCTTATTAAGATTTTAGATGAATATTTTACATCTCTTGAGGCATAAAAGGGTGGCTTAAATGGCTCAAGTATTATTCAGTATGGATTTAATTTGATTTAATCTTTTTTTTTTTTTTTTTTTGTATAAAAACAGGGGAGATGCATTGCTGTCAGCTGGTAACATTTAAGTTTAAAAGTAGATTCAATACCCGTTTATGAAAGCCTTGTTTTTCGAGAGGATGGGTAGATTAGGACAAATGTGTTAAAAGCCAGTTTACATTTAAGAGGTGCAAGTGGATTTACTTTAACAAAAAGCATTAAGGAACAATTTAAATGATGTTATCCCTGATATTCTGACCTTTGTTGACCCAAGATTAATAGTGGTAACGGATGCAGCAGCCGCAGCAGCGGTTTTCTCTGAGGAGTCTGCTAGATGAAGAATGTTCCACAGCAATGTCACAGAAGACATGATCATATGCAGGATAGACAGAATCCCATTGCGTGCTTCAATCAAGTGCTTCTGATCTACATTAACCAAAAGCTAGTGGATTTCAGGGTTAAGGAGAAGGAAGAGTATTAAATATCTACATAAAAAACATTAATAAAATAGCATAAATTGAGACAACATACAAGAAAGCTCTACACCTTGACTTTTTTTCAAAACACTGTTCCAATAGTTTGTACAGTATATGTGCAGGTTGAGTCTATCAAATAATCAATTAAAGAATCTTTTGATTCTCAGTCATTCAGTACGGAATGTATTCTGAACACGTGGTACCTCATGACTACAGCAATCAATTTTGTATCACGTCAAAACCTTTGCAAAACATTTAAGAATTTGAGGTTTGCACATACAAACACTTTTCAGTTATTTCTAAATGAACAGAAGGCAAATAAGAACAAAAATAAAACAAAAAAGGAAAAACAGAAACAGAAGGACAAAAGTTTTCTTGTAGAATGTGGGTCAAGTTCCTAACAGACTATGTTCACACTATGAGTTCAAAAATATTGCTTGACTAAGAGAAAAACTGAATATAAAAAGAAAAAAGATAATGTTTTGATACACTGCATGATGAATACAATCCAGTCAGAAACTGGCAGACAGATACCAGCATGGAAATACACTGCATAGGAACCTCTCAGATGATCACGTAAGTTTACCTGATGATACTGTGTTGATGGATCTAGGAGGCAGTAATGAATTATTGTTGTAATCCCTTCCAACAAGGTAAGAACCATATCTGGAGGAGTGACTGATGCCATCCAAATAGGTCTAAAACAAATGCATTTAAAAAAAAAAATTATCTATCAGTAGGCAAAGTAATTCAACACAATCAAATACATTTTACAAGATTACACGCCTCTACATACACATACCTATTATCAGATAATCCTGTTTCATATTTATATTGTTGAATTAAATTATCCAAGTTCCTGCAGAGCTGAAGAGTCACAGAAACAACCACCCTCTGAAGAACTTTTCCCATGTAAGGCAAAGTGGAAGTGATAAGGCCAATCCACTGAGGATGCATTTTACAGGCACAGTGTTGATGTAAAGCTCTTATCACTGCACAGAGAAACATGCCTTGGCAGGTTATTGGCTGGGAATGTAAATACTGAAGAGAAGTCATTGGTTGCTGGGGACCAATGTGTTCCAAGTCTGTTATGACAAAGTCAAAGCCTGTTTCATTTTCCTCAGGCACAGTCATTACTTTATGCTCCAGCACAACCAGCCGTTGAAGTACTTTTAGAAGCTGCGACTGTAGAGTACTGCCATTGTCAAATTCATCTTCAGAAAAGTTTATAAGGCTGTCTTCACAAAAACCTTCTTCTACAGCCACTATGTTTTTTCCAGCCATCTTTTCACTGTGCCATTTCTGCGCACTAAAGATAGAGGAGAGCAGACAATGCAGGATCACTTTCTGAACCTTGCACTTGGATAACATGTCCGAAATGAAACTAGGAAAGCCCTTTGCTGAGCTTTCTATAACTTTTGCCAATTCAGCAAAGAGAAGCGTCAAAATTTCTATACTCATCATTTGCATATTACGGTTTCCTATTAGATCTTGTGAGGTCACTTTAACATGAGTAGGGTAGTGGCTCCGCATATAATATAAACACAAGGAGATAAGGATTTCTATGTACATAGAACTTCGAAAGTTATGGTTAGAATCAACTGGGATGTGACTGTAGAAATCCTTGCCCATAACAGATATCCGATGCCTGGCTAGAAGATTCTGGAGCAGTGACAGCTGAGGAGTGTATGCATTGTTGACACTGGTAGTGGAGATAGCACTTACAAAAGCTGAAGGATTTGTTTTCAGAATTGCTTTAATTGCAGAAAAAGCATACAAAGTTCTTGAAGAGTCATACAGCTGAAGATAAAGAAGCACATGTTGATATAATGGGTGGATATTAAAGTTGGGAGACTTTCGCATTCCTGGGGAGCCCACATCACTTTCAATTTCTGAAATTTCTCCTTCCCCACAACTGTACCAGTTTTCTAAATCAAGACCATCACTGAAGAACACATTTGTTTGTTTAAGCTTTTCTGTTTGTGCTTTCTTCTTCTCTTCATCTTTCTTTTTGGCTATTTTCACCTTTGGTTTTGCACCTGGTTGCTTACCAGCCTCTTTAACAATTGTTTCCTTCTCTGACATTTTTTCTGGTAGTTTTCCTTTGAAGTTGAACTGAATACTACTGTGGCTTCGCTTTCTGGACTTGGATTCTGTGGAAGTAAGAGTGAGATCAGAGAGGGATTGCTGGCTTGCTGTAATACAGGGTGAAGAGTTATTTCTTGAAATTTCATCTCTTAAGCTCTCAAGTCCAGTCTCAGTTGATGCCGATAATAATTGGGAGCTGTCATTACTAAGCAAACTACTTTGGCTACTTTGAATATTTTGTTCTTCACTTTTAGTCACCTCTTCGGGGTTATCCAAAGGACTGAATTTACACGAAGTATCCTCAGAGTGCAGACTGTATTTAACTGGTTCATTCTCCTCTCCAAGACTGCTTACAACTTTGCATATAAGATCAGTAACCACTTGCTGGACAATTTCATCAGGTGAATCTTCTCTGAGAGTCTGAGAGCTATCTTGAGCACTCAGGCTTTCTGTTTCCACCTCATAACTGATATTGTCTCCAGTAGATGACTGAGAGCAGCCTGAGTCAGAACTCTGCAGTATTTCAACCTGATTGTCAGGAAGGTCAAAATCAGACACAACCATCGGAATGGTCTCACTGCTGGTACTTAACAAGGAAAGTCTGTCACTCAGAGGGTTGACAGTCAGGCTGAAGTTCTCCATTTCATCCATAGCAAGTTGTTTTTCATTGCCTTCTTTAGGTATGATAAGTTGCTCTTGGCTTACAGGCACATGAGTAAATGCTTGAAGAGAAACAAACAATAAATTATACACATAATATTTTGTTATTCAGAATAGAACTTAAAATTAAAATTTAGAATTTTAGCTATTATCAAGACTTCTAATTATATAAAGGCATGGTGAATAAATCTTTTTCCATTTGAAAGCAGAAAAACATTAATAAGAAAGCAATACGTCCACATAAATAAAGCAAAATTACTTTAGTAGTAGACCTTAGTAAAACAACATAATTCCCTCAGGAAAAATAACAGTCATACCTACTTGTGATTTAATTAAAAAAATTAGTATGTTGCTAAAGATACTAATAAACAGAAAGATCTTTAAACTGAATCAGTATGTTTTCAGTCGGCTCCACATTATTTGTTCTAATTCACAAAAGCATTTCACCTCTTTGCTAAGCTTCTACTGAAGTCCGTAAGACATCAAACATACTTTGCACGAGAATACAAATATATTGCCTTAACTTATTAGGGCAATTAAACTTTAAGAGTACTGGGGACACCTAGATTTGAATTAAAAACCATGCATAAACGCACACGTAAGCAGCAGTCACACTTCATTTTGCTAATTATTCTAAACAAAATTTGTTTTTTAAATATTTGATGTAAATAGCAAATTAAAAAATTAACTAATGAACTTTGTAGGGTTTTCTTTTGTACATACCATCAGCACAGCTAAACTTCTGCATAAAGTGTTTTTCATTTTCTTCTTCGGGATGATAGGGAGACTTAGTCCAGTAACACTCAGCCTGCACTCGCTGAACAGAAACTCGTTGAGTTTTTGGATGAAGAAGCAGTAGGAGCAAAGGCTCAAGGACCCTTGCAATATCGTGTCTTTGAAGTACTTGATTTAACCAAGCCTGTCCCACTGACCAAGTAGAACCATCCAAGCTGTTAAGGCTGTCCAGCATGATAAACAGAGATCTAGAACAGGAAGAAGAATGAACCTCACATATTCTGTACTACCTAGTATAATCTTGTTTGAATCTGATACATGACAAATCTCTGTGCATTAGAACATATTCCAGTATACTTTCCATATAAAACACTATTGTCGTTGGAACGCGAACTCCACAATCCTAGGTTTTGCATTTTAGTCTAGTCTATTTAAGAAATTGCCAGGAAAAGCTAGTAATAAAGTCAGTCAACATAGCTCTTGTAGTAACAGTAGTATAGTCAAAGTATTTGTTCAGCTCTGAGTGTAGCAAGGTTTGGTTGCCTATAAATGCTACCATAGCACAAAACGATAAAATGCTAATTCACACAGTTGCATGGAAAATAAGACAATTTATTAAAGGAACTTCTCTTCAAGAACTGATAGAAGTATATTTGGCATCTCAGTTCTTCCTACCATCATTATTTTCTTCTTTTTATAGCTTTTAGCATCCTTTCCTAAATTGGGGAAAAATAATATGTATTTATATATATATAGGACTCTGAATTTTACCAACTGTTCCACATCCTCCAGTGATACAAGTTCAAAAGCTCTTAGAGCTAAGTACAGAATTTATCACCACTTCTGCAGTGAGTCACAGAATCAAGGCAAAGAGCTAACCCTTTTAATCTGGTTCCTACAGCTAAGCATACACTAGAAAAATCAAGTAAGAATTTTCCCACAACATTTATGTTATCTGAGGAAGATGAGTCCAGTTCAAAGCCCAGATTATTCAGTCCTTTCTAAGGTAGCCTGACATAGGTGGAATGCAAAAAGGAGATTCCTTGCTGTTTGTTTACGTGACACTTTACACAAATCACAGATTAAACAAAATAACTTTTGTATCTTAGTGCTAAGTTGCAATTGTTCTTCAGTTTTCTTATTACTTTCTGTTTTCATATTATTCATTTTTGTGTAGACTTATCTTGCCTTTTTTTTTTTTTTTTATAAACTAAATCACAGTAAGAACTTAGATATTACAATCAATACATAGCGAACCACACTGAGAATCAATGCATTACTTGACCATTCCCTGTCCTACTCTATAGCTAACAGAAAAGCTTGACAGATCACATAATCATCACTGTGAAAAGTAGTTTGCTTAACTATTTTGTTTCCTTTCTGGCTTTCAGTTACATTGTATTTCCTAAATGTTAAACATTATATGCTGCCAGTATGACTTAGTCAAAGCAATTTTGCCTCAAAGCTTTTAACTGCATCACAATTGCCACCACTAACCTGTCAAAGGTACGGCCAAAGGAAGATGACTTGTTAATATGTAGGTCACGAGTGAGATGCCATAGCACTGCAAACTTTGCATGAGCTTCCATTCTTACTTTCTGTGAATCAAATTATAAGTTAGGTCTATCACAATATAGTAACCTCTGACAACAGCAGGAGAAAAGGGGTATAGATATATTTTAGACTGCTCAAGTAGGTATTTTTAACAACTTTATATATTCAAATCCCATCTTCTAATAGTAAAAGCAATAATAGAGAACATATCTTTGTGAACAACTTCAGCAACATTAAAGATTGTCCCCTCTATTCATCTTGATCTTGTCTGCCTTAGTTTCCAGGTATTCAGAACATTTTCAAGCCATACTTAATACATTGAACTTGAACAATACTCATCTTATTCTCATGAGTTACATGCCTCTGTTTTCAGTTAGTTTATCTATAGCAAAGCTCTAGTGGAGATAAAGAGAGACAAGGAAGAAACATACAAGCTTTTAAACAGGAAAACTCAAGGACACAGAAGCAGAGTGGCAGACAGAAAAAAGTACTTGCAGTTAACCAGCTGGTAGTGTCTGGAATCATGAGATTACACACAGTAACCAAGGAAACAAAGGAATGAAAATATGTTGGCAAGGGAGACATAAGAATTCTCTCACTATATATGATAGAGTTTATCAAGAAGATACCAATTTTCACTCGGGAACTCATAGTTTTGTTTTTGACAAAGAAAACATGATTACTGCAGCAGATGACTTCTGATAACTTCTGATAACCGCTAATAACTTGGAGAATATTTAATGGTGAAAATGGTATTAAACTAACAATTTTTATGCCTTTCTCTCTTCACTGCAGCTGATCAAGGAACGAGTTATTGAGCAAAACTGTAAACACAACAGTGAATGCCACACCATGATAAGAACATATGGGTAAATTCATTAAAAATAGCCTTATTAAAGAGAGAAAGAAGCTACTAACCACTTGCAGGACTGAACAAGCAAAGTATGAAAATCAGGATGGTTATACCGAAAAAATAAGTCAAATACAATCAGAGCTTAAACTAAGTTATCAAAAGAGAGACAAGATAGATGCTGATTGAGATTTTCACTTGTCTCTCTTTAAAACTTACAAAAATGAGACCAAATCACAAACTGTGATAACAGTGATAATCTGGCATACTTCCACACCTATTTTATAGCAAGCCCTTGCAATCCACGCCGGTAAGATGCAAGTTACTCTCTTCACTTTACATTCAGCAAAAATAACTGAATGCCCCACAGCAGTTCGCAGGCCAGTAAAATAATTTGAACTACAACTCATTAGCAGTTTTATCAAAATGCCAAACTGTGAACTGCAGTGATTAACAAACTGGCTCACAATTGCTTTTGTTGACCTGGTTACGCTGGTAGAAAGGCAGAAAGGCAACTTCTGCTAAATGACACAGCCTGAAAACTTCAGTGCATGTAAGCAAGGAGTGACCTATAATTCATTCTGCTGGGGTTGTGAACACAGGTCACTTTAAGAGTTTAGAGCACTAGCTAAAATGACAGCAAAACAGAAGCTATCATTATGAGAGCCAAGGTAATTTCTAAAAAACAGCCAGCAGTGAGTCAAGCAACCTCTGAACCGCAAAAGAAAATGGGAGAAATCCACTGAGTTGGATCAGGAGCAAACATGATAACCCACAGCAGCAGAACAAGAGACAGGACAAGTTGCAAAACAATAACCAGAAACCAAACATATGTCATAGAGGCAAAGAAGCAGCATTCTTTTCACTAAGAGGTTCTGTTCAAATTGTACAAAATGGCTGTTTAGAGGAGGCAGTGATGGAAAATAAAGACCTTCAAGGAAAGAGAAGCTTTAGCAGCATCCTGAAGAAAGGCACATAGACAACTCAGATCTCAGGTGCCATGTCACTTAGAGAGGATTAGGCAAGCACCATGTTTCCCATGGACAGATGTGAAACAAACAAACAAATTCTAGCAATTACTGTTACAGCACTTTAATGGTTAGCCTGTAGAACAGGCAAACATGAACACTCAGCATTCAACTCTTTCAATGATATAACTACAAAAGAGATGGGCCGGAAAAGAAGACTCTTCAATGAGGATACCTAGTTACTGTAACCTCCTTGCTTCCTAAAAGGGAAACGTAAAATATACTTACAAGCTACTCTTTTCTCTGATATTTACATTTATTCTTACAGAAAGAACCATAATCAGATAACGTATGAATGGCCAGAAAGACAAGAAAAGAAACTTCTTGCTGCCAAAAAGGAGAAAGGATATATGGCAGAAGTGACACAAGGCAGAAACAAAATAATACCATCAGATGCAGCAGACTCACTAAGTTTCTCACTGAAAGAGTAAGAACTGAAAGCAAATCTCATGCTCTACATAGAAGTCAGTGACAAACAAAAAGGCAGTTAAGGAGGACACCTTGACCCAGAGACAGGGATCCACACAGTGTGCTGTCTTAAGAGCGAAGAAATCAAAGTCCCCCCTATGGGAAACGTGACAGAGACAAAGCATTTACAAAAAAAACCTAACTTTTCCCTCTCTCTCTCTCCACATATTGTGGACGAAAAGGAGAAAAGCACAGACACTACTTTAGACAAATTATTAGAACAAGATGCAAGAGTCAGGTGAAATAGGAAAGAGTATACCAGAGGTCAGAAAAAAAGGTGGTAAGGATACAGCAAAATGAGGGGAGCTTAAAAGTAAAAAAACTGTCCAGGAAAAGAGGAGTTGTTAGGAGAACTACCATTAAGAACACCCTGTATACGTTTCTGAAACACCAAGGCATCATGAAAACAGGGATGAGATGCAGAGATTAGGTTAAAATTTCTTGCAAGTGAGAATGTAGGAAAGAAGGTCATGGTGTCAGGGTGGAAGAATCCAATATTCTGCATGTAAGGTAAGAATATTTTTAACATTTGAAACAAACTTACCAATACAATGCAACATTTTTAAAATACTGAAGTTTATTTACATCCTCCACTGAGGTACCAAGTCCTTTTTCCAAATATATTTCACTAGTATTAAACATACACTTAAGCCATCTCAGTAACCACACGAACAACTTACCTTGTCTCTGTGAGTCAGCTGCTGACTAATAACATCCTCACAAATGCTAGAAGATGGAACAAGGTTGTGCAGCTGGTAGAAGAGCTCCACACTCTTCTGATGATGCTGAGGAGTTCCATCACCCAACTGGTCCCAAAGAGTTAAAGCTATATGCTTTGGACATGAAAACACAAGTTTCAAGAGAGACAAGTGAATGAGTATCATGCCTTGTTTTGTTCTGAACTATGCTGAGTTCCATGCAGCTATGGGAAATGTATCTGATGATGGCTTATGACAAAGAGGCAATCTATAAAACTGTTCTGTTTTGATTGTATGAACATACGCAGCTATTTGAAACACTGCAATAGCTAACCACACAAAGAAATCCTGTTACGAGTCAGAACTCACAGGCATCTCCAGAAATAAATTTCCACTTGAATATAATTAACTACGTAATATACCCTGCTCTTGATTACATTTTGTAAATTACAAATGTAAATCAAAAATGCAAAGTGTGGTTTACTAGAGTCTTAAATCATGTATATCTATCTCCATTTCATACCTTTGCTAGTTAATGACTATGTTCAATCAGCTCTCATTTACATTTTCAAAATATAGATTCAAACAAGTGTTTTCACCCAAGTAGCCAGTAAAACAATCACAGTGGGAAAAATTACTACGCATATTCTTTTAGAAGTCAACACGGATTACAACTGTTATCAGAACACTCAGCAAGGAAATCTTGTTTATCAAATCAAGAACGACTAAATGGCAACAACTGTCAGTCCTCATTAGTCAAAAAAAAAAAAAAAAAAAAAAAAAAAAAAGTATGAAGAAAGCATCAGTGAGGTGCTGTGCTGTACCTTAAAGAAATCTGTCTTTTCAGCCATGTATCTCAGATTGCCTTGTGTTAAGAGCAGGTCTGATGACCACAGCCACTCTTCCCTGGTTAGGACTAAGAGGCTGAGCTGTTTCCACATTGTTCAAATTTTCTCCAGTGACGAGTGCAACAGATTGAGTCAATCCAACCAAGTCCATCACAAGGGAAATAGTTACACCTTGAACGCTGAAATCGCTTGCTTGCTTGCAAGCATTCATTAAAGTCTGAAGCCACAGTGGGGGCTGCACTTGTTCACAGTCTGAAATAAAAATCAGAGATATATTTTCATTTAACAACAATTTTGCTATGAATTTTTCCTTCTATATTTCATAGCCACCTGCACATTTGTACTTTATCTTTCATTTTTCAACCTTGTCACCAAATGTGTTTAGTAAAGTGCACAAAGGAGAGATACTCCTTGATGTATCTGTCTGAAAAAGTAGCTAATCAAAAATGTAATCTTGTAACACTTCAAATACTTTCTAACCAAAAACAAGAAAATCTGAAGAGGGAAGAGAAAAAATACGTTGTGTAGAATTGCATCCTCACAATTTCATACTTCAGGCAAAACTGTACTTTTAGTAGATTGCATCTCTCTTCATTCACTGCCCATCTTCAGGGCATTCCTAATTGGAAAATCACGTTTCAATACTGCAGCTTAATCTGTAATAATTCACACACAAACACGAGTTGGTTCATAGTTATTGTTTACATATACACAAAAACATATCCATGTCAAGCCTTTTCTGACTAAAAAAAAATGGAAAGGATTTACTGGAAACCATGTAAAACTTATGTAAAAGTATCTGCAAAACTGATGCTTTCAGTGTCAGAAAATTGATCCTACTTGATCAGACTTTGCTTTCTATGTTGGCTGGTGCTTTCTCCTTCTAACCGTTCCCTCATTTTATACCACACTCTATCCTAATAATTTAAGAGTTTTTCTCTGAAGTCAGTTTCTTTATACACAATTCACAGTCAACTCAAGTGAATAATGTACCCTTTTACCTTAGGGATACCAAACTAATTTCTCTTAAAGTGCCAGAAAGACTTCTTTAAATAGGTAAACAGTTCTACAATTAGACACACATGAAGACAAGTCATCTACAAGGCACAAACACAGCATCTATTTAGAATTAAGATGATTTCTAATTTGTATAATAATTCTGCCAAATAATTCAGAGCAAAAATATACCTAACAATTCCACATAACATTCTACTGTTTACAGATACAAATGTTGTTTTGAGATTGAAGATGTTAAAAATGGAATTGAGCCAATCAATAATAGCACATTTGAGAAAATTAGAATGCAGCAAATTTTAAGTACAGTTATATTCTCTCAATACAAGATTAATTTGGCTCCTTCATATAAACAGACTGATGACTCTCACTATTGATTAAAGGCAATTGAGCCACCATCATATAACTCAAAAGCATTTTCCAAACTTAGGAACCCTTCAATAATAACAGCTTCCACTGCAGTAAAGAAACACAGCAGTAGATAAAGAAAAGGCTGGTGTGTGAATTACAGGAACTATCTTCTCCTGTTCTCCATCCTGCCAGCAGCAGCTATAGGAAGCAGGGCTCCCTGGAAAGCTTTACAGTCCCATTCCCACTGCTACTCCTGCCTGCCATTCTGCAGAATTTATGTTCACATCTGAAGCAAAACCAAACCCTTTCAGTTAACCTCAACCACCTGCAATTTATATGTACTCCTTAAAGCCAAACTGCATAGCAGACTCCAAATGCAACACTACAAATGAGAAAGCTCGGATGGCAAATGAGCAATACAAATTTAAGACACTTAGAAAAGTGAATGGGATTCCTAGAAGTACTGCCCTCATGTTCACGAGACACAAGTTATGTTCACGAGACACAAGTTATTACTCAAGTTCTACGGGCTTTCTCCTTCGGAATTCACAAGACAGTGATGATCAGAAGTGTACAAAAATATAATAAACAGGTAGCTGATATTTCAAAGTTTTCTCAGTCATCTGCCACAACACTCAATTGTAAGCTAGTAGTATTTGGAAAAAAACAAACAAACATTAATTACATATTTCAGGGTCACGTTATACAAGATTGTTACAAAACATTCCTGGATTCACTCAGTAAAAAGGAACACTTGAAAGTCTAGGTCCTACTCTCAGGCTTCAGTTTGTATAATTTATATTTGTTATCCCAATTCTAATGGGTTTCAAATCCCACGCCAGCATTGCTCCTGAGGAAATCTATGGAGAAAGAGTTTAGTTTTCAAAAAGCAAACAAACAGATAAAGAAGGAAACTTGTGTTTCTGAGGGGAATGGTAAACAGCAGCACACACAAAGAATTAACACTATTATTTTAAATATGTTTTGAAAGCAAGAACTTTAGAAATGAAGAACAGAGTCCAGCTTACCAACTTCAGGCTTGCCAGGATGTAATTCCGAAGTACGGTTTCCCTCAGCAATGTAAACGGGAAAGCTTGAACATTCAAGATAAAGCTGACAAGCAGCAATAAAGGCAGGAAGGTATTCTTTTGGTGAATTTTTCTTGTTCACTTTTTTCACCTTAGCATCTCCTTGTGGATCTCTATCCCATTTTGTGGTCTGTCCTTGCTCTCTAGCAGGGTCTACCGGAAGCTCTGTCCCTAAGGGCTGAGACAAGGAATTGCTCTGAATGATATACAAGTTGATAAATCTGGTTAGAAACTGTTGGACATACTCCAGACAACACTGCATTGCGGTCTTCTGTATCGTTTTCCCACTTCGAGTTGCTGTTCCCTGTGTTACTATGGAAGGAGGCTGTACAACAGTTTCCTCAGATCCCACAGTTGATGCTGTCTCAGTCTCTGAGGATGTGCTACCTATAATAGCAATGCCAGGTGCACCATGACCTTCAGCTAGTGCCCTGTCAATGTCGTCAGTAGTATCTGCCTGGTATTGCACAAACTCCGTGAATCCACTTTCTGATGATCGACTGCTCGGAGGATTTTCACCATCTTCAAACACATCATTAGGATTCTCAAGAGAAACTGATGGCACCTAATTAAGATAGAAGTTAAATGACTGTTTAAAATGAGTTATTTATTAGTAAGAAAATATTTGTCACAAATGTATCCCTAGTTTTAAATCTATTCATATAAACACGTTTTCTGCAAAATAATGTACATTGTTAAGAGCTTTTATGGGCTCTTCCAGTAAGCTTGGTAGATCAAATGATAAAAAACAATTTGAAAAGCACTGTTTATCAAGCAAAATAGTTTAAGAATAGAAGTGATTATGATATGAAGAAAACTTTAACAGAAATAATACTCAAAGAACTCTGACATGCACATGCACAGGTACTATTTATTTATACTGCGTCATAAACCAAAACACTCATACATAAAAGAAACACCCTCAATTCTAGCAGGAAGCAGAAGATTGAATGATGCTGCCTGTGATCATTGGTAAGATTCTTGTAATACTTTAGACTTTAGCATGTTTATCTATAAAAAGGAGAGATACCTTAGGACTACAGCAGGTTTCTGATCAGAGTAAAGAATGACTGCACACAAAGGAGGTAAAAAAAGATACAGGAAAGAAGAATGGGAAGACTTAAGCGTAGAAATGTATACACTTCTTTGATAATGCTTTTGAAGATCCCACTGTACAAGCAAATAATCAGACATTTCATCACTGAAATCTAGAAGTAGTTTACCTATACACTAGTGATACAAGAAGAACAACTATTAAATTTCTTATCATTGGCAAGGCAGGATCAATCAACGTCATGTAACTTCACAATGATATATTGTCAAAATAAAAAAAATGAGATGAGCTATGCAGCTGTAAATGAAGAATAACAGCTTTCATAATCTAAAAAACATTCTTCACACTTCCACAGTTATACCAGTACATTCACTTTGCATTACAAATTGTCTTAAATTAAATCTGGATGGAATCTTAATTCTTAAATGCATGCACAGTTTAACTTCAGCTTCATTCCTTTTCTGTACCTATACTGAGGTCTGGGAGCTGGGGATAGCTCTCAAATAAAAGGTTATAATCACTGGAAGAAAAAAAAAAAAAAAAAAACCTTTCATCTAAGAGCTATTTTTTCTTTCTAATTGGAAGTGGTTAACAATCTCCAAGAAACAAGAAGTGCTGCTCCAGATACAACAGTTCTTCATGATGCATTACGTTTCTCAATTCTGTATCAGTTCAGAACATGTGCATAACTAATGAATAAACTCAAAAAGATCCCACAATGGCTTTCTGTGCTGCTCTAGCCTCCTGCAGCCTTGCTGGGAGCTGTTAGCACAGACTCTATTTGCTGGTGAGCACGAGGTGAATAGAGACACAGTTCAAACAAATGAATTCATTAGAAGGACTAAATGCAGGTGAAGAATGTGGCTACATGATTCTCATTGAGCTCTTTTACCAGAGACAACAGATGTTGGCTGGGACCTAACAGGCCCAGAAGTCCTGTCTTGCTGTCTGATACCTTATCAAGTCTTAAATACAGAGTTCGGGCATAACCTAAAAATCCAAACAAGTAAAAACAACGTAGACATCATTATACGTAGTGCATTACATCTTGCTTTACCAGAGATTAAGTAAGAACCATCAAGAAAATTTGTTTGAGATTTCACTGCCTCCCATATTAATACATACTAAAATGCTTGGAAAGACTTAATAGGTGACACTATCTTTTGAATTATAGTGTATGAGAGACTAGAAATATGGAAGTTAATTTCATTGCCTCTTTCAGCAAAAGCCACGATCGCACATCAGATGGTTATAATTGAAAGAAAAGAGCCTGTGAAGGCTCTAGGGACAACCCAATCAAAACAGACTTTTACTAAAAAGAAAATCACTTCAAGCTGGCTAGAAAGGCCACTAAACTGGCTAGAAAGAATTAAAGATAGGATCCTGAATAAAGGATGGATAAAGGATTCCTAATGGACAAGCTGAACATGCGTCAGCAGAAGATCCTTTTGGTGAAGTCCACATACTGGACTGTATTAGCAGAAGTGTAGCCAGTATGTCAAGGGAAGAGATTATTCCCTTCCGTACAGCAGTTTTAAGGCCACATCTAGAATACTGTGCTCAAGTTCGTGTACTGGAGGGAGTAATCTCTAACAAATGGAAATCCCAGTCCTCATTAGAATAATCTAACAGTACAAACAAACTGTACAGAGAAGTCATGGAATCTTCATTTTTGGAGATACTCCAAACCAAGCTAGATATGATCCCAGGCAACCTGACCTAGCTTTAAAGTAGAATCTAACTTTGCAATCATTCCTGCTTTGAGCAGTGACCTTCACCTATCACTTGCAATCTCAGTCACTGCCTGATGTTCCTCTGCTTTATTCAGCCGGATCCGTCGGAGAGGAAGGATTTCAGGGCACACCACTTAAAATACCTTAAAGTGCTCTGGTTGCAAGGGATATGTTAAACAAAAATGTTGGAAGAGAAATAATTGCTGCTTGGTTTGTATCTTCTATTTCTTTATTAAGTATTTATTTATTAAATTATTCTAAGAACTTGACAGTAAAACGACTGATTAGCATTAATCTGATGCACATAAATTGAGTGAGAGGAGAATTAACATGTGCCAGATAGATAAGCAAAGTGGAGAATTCTTTCAGGTGCAGTTATTCTACAAGATCAGACTACTGAAGTGCATTACAACTTCAAACAGCAGTTTTAGTTAATTACTCTGAAACACTTCCAAATAATAAAGCTATACACATATAATATTAAATCTAGGTAAAAACCCTTAAGAATCAAGACTTTTTACAACAATGATGTAATTTCTTTTGATGATCCAAGTTTTATATATATTCCTGTACATTAAGCTAATTCTAATGAAAACTAGGTAGTCCAACACTGACTTAGAAGACCCATTTTTCATTGAAGGAAGAGAGACAAACACAAAAAAGCGCCATTTTTTTCTCAGTACAATCACTTACCTTTTTATTTTCCCATTCTTTGATGGAGCTGCTGTGTCCACTAGGAAGCTGCAGTGTACCATCCACACCTGCAGAGAGCAATGGAGGTTGAACCTTACTAAGGATCTTCGAGCAGAGTCTGAGAGAATCAGTAAGCTCAGACAAGTGCAAAGTGTGAAGATGGCTCGTCAATGCAGAAATCATTCTGAGCAACAGCTGAGGCAAGTGTTCTGTCTGTATTTCAATGTAAGTCTCCTGAAAAAGAAGTAGTACATCTCAGGTGTTGTAACACAAACTCCACCTTAAAATTATTTGCTATAACAACATTACTTGCCATCTGATTAACTACGTTCTAAATGCATTGAAAATAAAAAAAAAGGAAAATGAAAATCTTAACATCTGAGAATAAGAACTACATATTACTACAAATTAACTTTACAAGTGAGTAGCCAACAGATACACTTCTTTTTTTCAGAATTGTACATCATGCTCACTACAGACATGTTACAATGTATTTTAATAAGACTAAAGAATAATACTATTATTTTAATAACCTAACATACAAATTTAAGAACAACAAAAAAGATAAACAAAAGTGTAATAAGTATAAATAAATGGAAAACAGGCTGATTGCCATACCTGACACAGCACTCTCATGCTTCTAGTAGGCTTTGAAATGAGAAAGCAAAGAATTGAAGAAAGACAGTATAGAAAGCAAAACAGTTTCAACAGTCATTGCTACATTAAGCAATGCCAACAGATGATACATCATCATGACATTTAAAGGAGTCTTAAAAGAAAGTTGCATATCTAAACTGACAAAGTTTCAGAAGACTATGCTTGTAATTAATACAGTGCCATTTTGAGAAAAGAAACAGAGGACAAACAACAAAGTTTCAGGTATAAGCATCATAACTTCATTTAAAGATGCCCAACAATTAAATTTAACAAAGCAGATATGCTATTTCCGTAGACTTTAAACACACAGTATTCCAGTATTAGTAACAAATAAAGCAGTTCTTACCAAAGAAACTATATCCAACAAAAAATCCACTAACAAGCAGAAATTTGTCAGGGGTAACTCAGATTGTTCATTACCACCTGCAGGCCCAGTTTGAAGTCTGGCATGTAATGTCCTCCTGCAAAATTCAAACAAAGTTTAAACGTCATTCTTTCTCCTCTTACATTAACCACATTACTGTAAGTTAATACAAAGCTGTGCACATGAAAGACAATCCTTAACAGAAAAAGGAGACTCCTTGTTTGTTTCTAAGTACCTCACTTGACCCCACCGTGGCTTCTACTGGAAGCATGCAACCATCCTTTCACTGTAGAAGGGTCTTTATTTATAAAATGAAATGCAAGCTGACAAAAAAACTGTATCTGTACACCACCACTTACAGCAACATTTTATGCCACAAACACGGTCCCCAATAACAGAATTAAAGGAATGGGGCTGAAAATACTGAAAATAGTTATTTTGAAGAGATCTAAAGCCAGGGCATTTAAAATTTAAGATAAAAATAACCAAGAGTAAAATAAAAGGCCCATGAAGCTTTAAAGCTGCATAAGATGAAAACAAGGTCATCTGAACATTCACTTCACTGTCAAATACCTGCACTGCTTTACTATCAACAAGATGAGTTTTATAATTTAGACAGAACAAAAACCTCCTCTGAAAGAACGTTGCTATCTGAGGGTATTATAAAGGATATGGAACAAAGGAATTTGTTTCTCCAATTCATTCATGAGGCTGGTGGGACATAAGTTCAGCTAAAGTTTTGTTTAGCAGTCAAGAAAGCTGCAATGCTTCCAGGTGCAGTCTCACCAGTGCAGAGCAAAGGGACAGTCACTTCCCTAGCCCTGCTGGCCACACAATTCCTGATGCAGGCCTGGATACCATTGGTCTTCTTGGCCACATGGGCACACTGCTGGCTCACATTCACCAGCTGTCAATCAGCAACCCTAAGTCCTTTTCTGCCAGGCATCTTTCCATCTGCTCTTCCCCAAGCCCATAGCATTGCATATGGTTGCTGTGACCCAAGTGTAGGACCTAGCACTGAGCATTGGTGAACATTCTGTAACTGGACTCCGCTCATTAATCCATCCTATCCAGATTCCTCTGCAGTGAATTCCTACCCTCAAGATCAACAGCCCATTCCCGCATCCAGATCTGATAAGAATGTTAAACAAAACTGTCCCCAACACTAAGCCCTGGGGAATGCCACAGATCAGTTACAACTGAATCTAACTTCATTCACCAGGAGTCTTTGAGCCTGGCCAGTGAGGCAGTTCTTTACCAAACTGTACACTCTTCCAAGCAATGAGCAGCCAGCTTCTCCAGAATACTGTGAAAAACTGTGTCAAACGCTGTACTAAAATTCAGATAAACAACAATCACAGCCTTTCCCTCATCTATTAAGTGGGTTATCTTGTCACAGAAGATAATCAGGTTAGTCAGACTTACAGCCCAGATGATCACATTTACATTAGGCTAAATTCTATGAAGAAAACAAGAAGAAAAAAAAACAACTATAAAACAAAAGATAACTTCTATTTTACATACACAGAGAGAAAGTATTATGTCCTACCTACAACACTCTTCAAACCAACGAGCAATGTAATCCCACATATAATAAGGCTCAAAGGAATTGAATAGAAGATTGGCAGTTTTGATCAATTCTGCTGTTTTCTTGTTTTCCCTCAGTTTGCTAAAAGAAAATAAAAGGAACATTTTATATTTTTATGCTTCATTTCTGAGTTACTTAGTCACACATCAAGTTTATCCACCAACAATTGATACTGATGAGTTACCATCTCCCCAACTCCAACCCTGCCTTTGGGTTCAGTATACCAGTAGGCTCTGTACACCCATGTCTCTGCATGGTTGCCAGCCTTCCTGTCTGTTTTCTCATTATCACTCCCATAGTTGTTCCTTCCCCACTTGGAGTTTCCCTCTTCTGCATTTTAAGGCACTCATCTGAAATCTTAAAATACTTTTTATACTTCTCTCTATCTTCAATTTTATTCTATGACATAGCCCAGCAAAATACTGAATTTCAGCTGTATCAAGCAAGCATTTTTGTCATGGAACAAAGAAAAAAAAAGGAGTAAATTTAATCCTAAGTATTAGGGAAAAAAAAAAAGGAAAAAAAAAAGTGATATCCCTTCAGATCTTAGCATAGAACACAGAAGTTGCAATTGCTATCAATGGAACCCATATCAGGAAGAAAACAAGGTCACAGTCTCACAGGCTGCAATCATGGCCTAGATACAACATGCTTTCAGACACAATAAGGCTTTTTTCTTTTTTTAATACAAAATACATTCACCTGCTTAGCTGTGTGCGATCTTTGTTGAAAGAAGGCTCTGCCTGAAGCTCCAGCTCTGTTTTGCACTGTGTATATAATGTTCTAAATACTTCAATCAACACATCCTCCAGGATGGCAGGGCCTAAAGAGAAATAGCAGCAATGATAGTCTTGTAAGTTATAACACCACAGCAACCCACATATGAAACTTAACAAATCATTAGGTACCTATGGTTACCAAAGCCATTTAATTCCTCTCGTTCAATTTCATAAACTATGCAAATTTTAGAGAATTTTTTTTCCCATATGTATACAATGATTGCTCGGATACAAACACATCTAGTTCAAAAGCTAAACACATTAGCATAGCACATGTTCAAGCAGACTCTGAGGTATTATTAGCTTCATGTAAATGTGACTTCATAGATTTCTAATCAGAGGTAGCTTTTAAACAACTATTTTGGAATACCTGCTCAGAAGCTAGCTCATGCTGTTAATATACAAAAAATATACTCAAACATTTAAAAGCAAATAATGCAAGATAAAATATTTTGAACATCTGCCTTTTAAAACAAGGCATGTTTTGTTTAATTCCAGATAGAAAGATGGGATTTTTTATTTTTAAATACTGTCACCTTTAAACCTGAGCTACATTCTGAATTTTAAGGGAATAAAAATAATTAAAAAACAAACAAACAACTCCTTTGAGATTAGTCGATTAGTTCAAAAAGTGATCCTGCTTGAAATATTTGCTTTCTAGTCATGTCATTTAGCCTCATTTAACTGCCTTCAGTGACAGTACAATCACTGAGGCAAGCTGAAATCTTACTAGCTTCTTTTGTGTCACTTTGCTGAAAGAATTCTCAGAGCTTCACTTACCTTATGAAAACTTCACGTGCACTTTGCCTCTGAAAATATAAATTGACCCCAAAAATCACACATTATCAGGAAGACAACAAATTATTGTCATATTTTGTTCTCTGTAGTCTGTCTTAACCACTTCCTTCTCAAGGATGCATTTTTAAGCTTTTATTACTCTGCCCTCAAATCTTAGGGCAGACATAGAAAATTCTGCTAATTTTTAGTCACTTCTAAAACTGTCGTTGTAATGAAAAAGGCTTAATTGTTGACAGTTCTTTCATCTTATCTACTTTCATTTGCAGTCCTTTGCACTTACCTGCTGAAAACTGCATGTTAACATTTAAAACAGTGGAAAAAATAAAAATAAAAATCAAGTAATACTTCCTTCCTTACAGATAATAATTTTGTAATAAGGTGTTTTGTTTAGTGAGAACCATTGGTGATGGGTGAATGGTTGGACTGGATGATCCTGTGGGTCTTTTCCAACCTTAGTGACTCCATGATTCTATGATTCTAATATCTCTGATCTCTATGTGAATGTTAGCAGAATGAGCACATTATTCCCAACAGCAACACTTGAGATTTAAAAGACCACACTTTGAATAAACAAATGAGAAAGATCCTATTTGCATTTCTTTCTACATGCATTTATTTCTGCCTATGACATTAGCTTCCTGTTCCCTGTGGTGAATGTAGAAGAAAATGCATTTGAATGAAGATAAATCTAACAGCCACATTAAATTATTAGCTTGGAAGATCTAGAAATCCAGCTAACCAGCTGATACTAACACTATCATTAGGAATACAGCTTTCTTTTAATTTGACCAACAGAAGAAAAAAAGCAGTTATGCGAAGTCATGTAAAACGAAATAAAGACAAGAAGTAGTAAAATGAAAATTACCTAGTTCAGGCTTATCCAGCAAGCTGATAAGAATTCGGAAAGGCTTTAAGTCTTGCATTAACGTGCTTTCTTCTCCATGTCCGTTAACTTGTAATATTCCAGTCATGGCCTAGAAAGAACAACAGCGTAACAGAAAAAAGAAAAACCACACAGAAAACAGGTTTTGAAGAAATCAGCAGGGCTGCATATAAATGGAAAATTCTCAGTACTGCAAACCATTATCTCACTGCAGCTCATTGTCTCCAAGCTTTAATATTCTCTCAGCTTTGCCTATGAGATAAAATTCTCATCTACAGAAATATTAGCAAGTATATACTAAAAGTCAAAAGGAAATAGAGAACGCTCAGTAACATATTCTAAATAGGTAACATCTCAGTTTCTTGAAAATAAAAAAGACAACAAGAAAAGTAATGAAGAAACTGGTTGAGAATGTAAGGCAGGCAGATGTAGAATTTAAGGAACAAATAAAAATAATCTGTCCATCCAGCACACTCAAATCTATGTTGTACATCACTTTCTTGACTAAGTTGAAGAGACAGCAATGACAACTTCAAAACAAACAGAAAAAGCGAGTTTCTACATTGAAGCAGTTTAAGGTACAAGCTGTAGAATTAAAAATAGTCCAACTAAACTGCTACAGATTCAGTTCAGTTTTCTCTGCTGCTGACATTGCTCTGAGTTGAAATTAATTCCTTTTTTTTTTTTTTTTTTTTTTTTTTTTTTTTTTTTTTTTTTT